>KN517127.1:0-31594 GCA_000787155.1 Scartelaos histophorus
GAGCATGTCAGTCAGATACATCATCAGCAACACACACAGTTGTTTCATTCACACATGTCTGACTAATTCTTTTATTATTAGTCTCTCAACATTTGTAAAGCTCTAAATATTCTGCTCCACCAAGTCATGTAGCAGTAGTTTTCAAATTAACTTTTACTTTTTACCTTTTGTTCTGTAGAGATTGGCAATTAAAGGGCTAAAATTATCCAAATGGAAAAGTGTAAGTGGCTTAACAACAGTGTGGATGAAATAAAACTCTGATTATTACGAGAGAGATCAGAAAAGAAGGTAAAATTGCCCTTTCACAGTCCACCTTTCGTGCAGTAATTACCAAGCACTGAAAAGTATAGACACCAGACAAGGCAGTGCTTTAGGTTCTGCAGGCGTCCCAGACTGGACCAGTGAGCCAGTCTACGTCTCCCATTTACGTGAGGCAACCGTGCGGATCATCTGAGGAGCGTCTACAACAGTTACACAAGACGCATTACAGAAAACACTTAATTATAGCAGGAGCCGGCGGCAAATTTGTACCATTCCAAGCATGTAATTACATTCAGTGTAAGGCTTACGCAACGCGCAGTCAGTGGCCCCACGTTATGAGTTTGTTGCATAAATAAAAAAACAAGCCTCTGCAATATTAGTCTTAATTGTGCCGCTAGAGGGCAGCACACACTAACATTTGTGCTTTGAGTCTGTCACGTAACCTTTTATTTGTCACATAGTCTTATTGGAAGCTGCAAAAGGAGAAGCTTTCTGGAGTCGTATTATTGGTATTAACTATATTTTTATGTTATTAGATTGCTTATTACAATTATCTACATTTTATTCAGAAACATCCCAATTTTATGATAATAATAATAATAATGTCTGTTGAGTGTTTAAAATTCCAATTTCAGAATTCAATATAGGCAGATATACAGGACCAATATAGACTGGGTAAATATTCAATATGAAGATTAAAATGAAATGAGATGAGGATTCTAATAATAGTGAGCCCACTCTGGGTGTGTCACTTACTGAATCTGATCTCGCTGCATATTAAGAAGATAGTTACAACAGAGACAAAAATAGACCCATGGGCTACTGGGGCTGCAGCTAAAATGGTTTTGTACATTTTGGGTAAACTTAGATTTAAGAATCACTTTTGCACACCTCAATGTGATAGAACATTATCAACCAAATTACTCAATAAACAAACGAAAAGGCTAATAATAATAATAATAACAATAGAATATAAGCCTACATACTTTATTTTTTATTATTTGATATACACTATAATGATTCCTTAAATAGGTCTATGTGTATATTTTGTGTGTGTATATTTAGTTTGCAGCTAACAACATCAGCAATTCATATACAGCATAAGGGGGGATTAAAAAAATGTAAATTAAAATTGAAATAAAATAAAAAGTGAAAATGTAAATATATGTAATAATGATAAAAAAAGTGATGGTGAGAGGAAAACTCTTTAATTTTTATCAACCAAATTACTCAATAAACAAAAGAAAAGGCTAATAATAATAACAATAGCCTATAAGCCTACATACTTTATTTTTTATTATTCAATATCCACTATAATAATTCATTAAATAGGTCTATGTGTATATTTTGTGTGTGTATATTTTGTTTGCAGCTAACAACAGCAGCAATTCATACACAGCATATGGGGGGATTCAAAAAATTGAAATAAAATAAAAAAGTGAAAATGTAAATATATGTAATAATAATAAAAAATAAAAAAAAAGTGATGGTGAGAGGAAAACTCTTTGCAACACAAACATGCTGCCACCTCAGCTCACACTCCCTCCCCCAGGTCTGCCCCCCTTTTTATCACTGAAAGGATGGAGCCTGTTGCTAGGCAGGCAGTGCGACAGTTGCCATGGGAACACTCGCAGACGTATCTGAAAAGGGGGAAAATCACAGGGCCGGGGATAAGGATGGGGTGCAAAAAGAGGGAATGATGCAGGGGCAGACAGTGATGGTGGAGGGGCCGCCTCTCCTCGGCCAATCAGAGGGCTCCCCCAGCGGCACGTCTCTCCTCCAGCCCAACGAGGAACAAAGAGGAGTGCAGGGACACGCGTGCACAGGAATGGACTGCCATATTTGGTTTGTAGTAGTTTTTTTTTCTTCAGGCAACAAGGGTTTACATGAAATAGCTCTTCATATTGTAGGGCTATAAAAAAAGAGCATAAAATTACATCAACATTTCTAAAGAATTATAGAAAAACACGTTTTACACAGAGATTTAGAAAGGCCTAGTTTTTTCTTTTCTTTTTGCGTAGCATTCAGAGTTGTTAAATGTTTTCACCTATTGCTATCTCAATCTTTCTGTGCTATAAAACATGAAACTGAAATCATATGATGTTTTTGCAGATCATTATTGTTATTGAATGTTCCACAGTGTGACATTAAATTATCTCCACAGAGACAAGCACGTGACATCATCAGATCTGTGGAGATGTCAGACGTCAGTAAAAATGCAGGTTTCCAAGGTTTTTATGTGTATTCTAATCAAATCAGTGCAAAAATAGATTTAGAATTTCTTGCCATTCTGTGGAACTATGATTTATTTGTTAATTTAAAATGACATAACAATATCATCCTTATGGAGACAAGCAGGTAGTGGACCCCCCACCAGAAGCATTATACAGTGCACCTTAAAAAAGTGGAGAATATCCTGTTCTGTGTCTCCTCTTACTGTCTCCAGGCAAAATTAAAAAGAAAAGAAAAAAAAAAAGAAAAGAAGTGCCTGGATTTGCCCCCAGATGAGGGGCACTTACAATGTTGTGATTTCACAGACAGCACCATAAAAGTGTAAGATAAATGACATTTGTGCTGTTAGATAAGCATGAGGTAAATTGCCTGTATACTGGCCATTAAACAGCAGCAGATGTGCTTGTAGATACAGCAAGATTATGGAGCGGGGAAGTAGCTGAAATAGATTACTACGATACTACATACTATAATAAAGTAGCTCAAATACATTAAACACAAAATACAAACACGCTCCAGTTTTGCTTTTGAAAATACCCACCCATTACTTTCACAGCACCATTACAACATTTCCTGAACACGCACTCTCTTCTTCTCTTCTAACGCACTTTCACATCCGTACAAGACGGTGCAGCCATAAAGATGAGTGGGATACATACACATTATACAGACTTGGCTTTAAAGGGCCCATTTGTGCTATTTTCTGTTTTATGTTATGTTGTTTTCTTGTCAAAAACATGCCTGGAGTTGTGTTTTTGCTTCTGGGTTCTTCTCTCAAACAGAAAACACTGTTCTGTCATATATATGTGGCAATACAGGAAGTGATCCACTGTGTTTTTAAACTCTCAGTGATTTCAGATCTGGGATTGGCTGTTCCTACTGAACGAAGTGTAAAAGGAAGCTGGTCACTTTAAAACTATCACTTTATGACCTCACAGGGGGAACAGAGCATGATAACAGAGGGTTACTCAAACATGTCTGAATGAAACAAAACACAGATATATTTTTTTATTTTATTTTATTTTTTTAATTGCAGAAAATGATCAGTTTAAAACCTGTGAGTGGGACTACATCACTCTACTTTCCACATCAGGCATGGGTTGGAATAGTAAGATGAAGCCTCATGAATCATATCTAATAGTAAAAATATGTAACCTGAATGTGTTTTTTATTGTTGCTACTGGAAACAGATGTAAGTTATAAAAAAAGAAATGGAATCAGTGCCATGGTGACTTGAAGTTTATTGTACACAAACAGGGAATAAATATCTCTCCTACAAGTACTCCTGAAAATGAAATTAAGAAATGAAATACTGTAACCAGTGGAGACATTTAACAAAGTAAAAGTAGCAAAGTATATTTTGGGGTATCTGTACTTGTTGATTTCAAAATGGATACTATATTTCAGAGCAGGTACTTTCTACAGACACATGACCACACTACATTTCTCAATAGGACTGAAAAGTAAAAATAGTTTTTATTATTGCTTAAGTCCTAATGAAAAGGTTGGGGGTTTATTTTGGACAGTAGTTTGAGCAAACAAAAAATACACAAACAAAAACAGCTAAAAACAATCTTTTTAATTGTTTTTGCTGACCAAACTTCAGCATAAAACTTAATCAAAATCACTACTGGTACATTTAAAGCTTTAGAAGATGTCAAAATCTTTTTGCTTTGGTACTTTTACTTGCGTAACAAAATGTGTCATCCAGGTAGAATCCATGGTAAAAAGGGGAAATTCAAATGATTTTTCTTGTATCAGATATAAGGCAGTGTCCAGCAGCTTTCTGACCAGAACAGAAGAAGCAGCTTGGATGTGAAACATATTCAACAAAAATAAACTTTTGTCAGTTCACAAATGAATTTCTCCTTTTGCCATAAAATGGGATACTTTTTCTACCACTGACTGTAACACAACACACTCACTGCATTTTGTTAGTGTACTTTCACTTTAGAGGTCACTTTGGGTATCAAATTCAAGGAGTTTATTAGTACCAGTAGATTTGTGTTGCAATGAGAACAAAGAATGACCTCAGAACCATCACACAAACAGGCTGAGGACCTGGAACCTTCAGTCTGAGGGGCGGAGCTTTCTTCATTTCCAAACCAAGAAAAAGGAGAGAGGAAAAAGATCAAATCGAGAGTGAAGCAGTGAGCAGGATCTGCAGGCAGGCGACACTGTGTGACACCTGCAGACAACCTCACACTTTACCTTAAGCTTTGGCCACAGCAGTAACTCAGTTGGTCGAGTGTTTATCCACTGATGCAAAGGCTGTTCAAACCCCACTGTAGCACAAACAGAACTGGTACAGCAGTCTGATCCACTGACTCACAGGCTGGAGGTGCAATTCCAGCTCTCACAGATAAATCCTGTCACTGTGTCCTTGAGCAAGACACTTAATTATTGTGTATATGTACTTGCTTGTATTTGCCTGGAATGTCACACAGTATTATATGATATATTCTGTCTTTTACACAGAGATAAGCATTTCATACTCATTCTTAATAGTAAAAGTCTTTGTCTCTACACACGTCTGACTAGGAACTTGCCATGGTTGCCAGATTGGTCACCTCTGGGCAAAAATAAAGCAAATAGTACCTGTATTTTGCAATAAGAGGCAAATTCTGTCTATGATCTATATCTACATGGCTCAAGGATGCAGCTTCATTTCCAAAGGTAGAATCACTTTTTAAAGAAATTGTACTTTTCAGAGTATTTTTCAAGCAGCATACATTTACTCCTAATTGAGAAATATTTTTTACTGAAGTAACAGCACCTTTATTTGAGGAACAATTTTGATTATTCTTCCCTTTGTGATTAAGTTTACAAATGAAAAAGACTTTATGTTGATAATATGAAATTATTTGAACATTTGGGTTTTTTGCTCAGCTCTTTGTTGCTCCAGATTTGACCAAAAATCCCATGAAATATTTTATCATGTTTTATTATGCAATACATTTTATTCAGAGCATTTTAGAAACATCCCATTATTTAGTTGCTATGGTGGTGAAGCCGGCAGAAAGACTGGTCTGACAAACTGCACCTATGGCCCGTCTGACCATCGCTCACTGACGTACCACATTCCTCTGGGTGAAGTACATTAACCCATGATTGAACCTCCAAACTTGATATTACAGAACCACCAAAGTTGCTGACAAAATCAAAGTCAGTGAAACAGAATTCATTTCAGAGCAGCACAGGTCTGTAACTACATCTTGGCAGCAGAAATTGCTTTTGTGGTTTGTGCTCCAGTGCTGGTTCTGCTTCTCTGTGATGACTTGCCCAGTACATAACATCAATGCACGGGCCATATTCCAAGTATTAGTTCAGCGCAGACACAATAAGAGCCAAAAAAACTTCTATGGAACAAATCATGAAATGCTCCCAAGGTCAGAGCGCAGCAATGACATGTCAACAGGAGGAGCGGTGCGCACGGCCAAACCTCAGACGCAAGAAACGGTACAAGATGTTCCTCACAAAATACAAACAGACATAAATACGTACTTTTACTTTTCACTTTAAATGGCCGAGCCCTATGGGAGCGTGCCCGTTTGTTCCATCACTGTAAACACTGTCACAATCTGCATTTTTTGGCCTATTTTAAGGACAACCACAGATTAAGCAAGAAAGTAAAACTGAGTAGAGAACAGCGAGCATATAACAGTGGAGGGGAAAAGGAGAGTCGATCAGAAACCTTCATGAATCACTTTAAATACGAGAAGGGAAAAGAGTGAAACGCTCCAAAAAGGTTTCTCCTGATGTTTTTTATCATCTTCGTTGTCTTCAGTCATTATTTAGAACTACTTGATCCAAGGTTTATTCTCTTTTTCAAGGTCCTATATTACTCAAAACTGATTATTGTGAACTTTAAATTATGTCCGAATGTTGTTTCCTCCTCAAAAACATAGCTGGACTTCTGATTTCTTTCATTCACACATGTTACTCTTTATTATTACACTGTCTACATCAAATTTACAATGCTTATGAAGCAGTAGTTTTCAAGTTAACATCTATCTTTTGCCTATAGTTCAGGGAATCTATGGATGAAATCATTCAAATGGCTCTAGTGAATGTGTATGGAGTTTAAAAACACAGTGGAGCACTTCCTATAAATATTATCACCTGATATCACAAGGTTTTGTGTTATCATAGGAGTGTTTTCAGTCTGAGAGAAGAACTCCGCCTAAAAATGTGAGGTTTGTGTGGGTTTGGGCTCCAGGTATGTGATGAGAAAACAAGCAGATCAACAAGTATAAATCAGAAAATAGCAGAATATGGGCCCTTTAAACTTGGTATAAACCCGATTAAGATCCACTCGAAAAGCCAAACCGCTGGAATAGGGAAGAGAAACCTTTCTTAATTTAGTGCAGCCTTTTAGTGGTTAGTTAAATGGAGCTAAAAACAGAGGATAAAGCAGTGCATGCAATGGAAAACTGTGGCCAGGGTACTTTATAATGAAGATATTTTCAGTAGCCTCTATACATGACTGATTCTTTAGCCTTTTCTTTATCCACAAAATTGGTTCAGGTTCAGTTATCATAAGTATTAGCAATGTGTTATAATAGAAGTGTTATAATATTATGTCACTGTAGCTACAGTAAAGCTTGGACTAGGCAAGTACAGTATAATGTACTTGTTTATTTGCAGATGTGAGTGTGATATGATAGTAAACAGAAGTCCAGATACTCTTGTTTCGGTGGGGGAGTTGAACTGACTTTTGTGTGGGGCCCGTATCCCAGAAGGTTATGTCAAGTGGCGCAGTTCTACAGTCTTGTTTTGGTCTTTCACTGCTATGATACTCTGTAAGGTTTTGACAGTAGCCCCTCCCCTTTGCTCATAGCCCCTCCCACTGTCTAATTCACCGCCACGAGATTGGTTGAGGCCACAGAGGGAGGGTCGAAGCGGAGAGAAACAAAAACGTGACTAGGCACCCAAAGCGTCCTGTTATGCAACAACTGACCTACTAACATACATTTGGAGAGTCGAAGAGCGGCGCTGCGCGAGAGGGAGCGCCAGAGAGAAAGGAGGAACTAGAGAAGAGAGAGAGAGAGAGAGAGAGGGAAACTGGAGCGGCTCCGTAACATGACGTGTGGAGTGCGTTGAAAACAAGCTCTAAATACTCATGCGTGTACCTGCGCTAATAGGACATCTTTGCAAAGTCACGTACGGTGCGTAACTGCAAACAGGACTGTGCGTAAAGATTCTTCATTGGATTCAAGTCAGGAATTAGAGAGGAAAAGGTGAGTCTTTGAATATATATATGTGTGTATGTATATGTTTTAGGTGTGTTAGGACAAGGTGCAGCCGCGCATTACGCATGAAACGTGGCGCAGGATGACCCAGTGTTTGTTTTGGGGCATTTCTCTTAATTCAAGCGAACCTCCTCGAAATATTGTTTTTTTTTTTCTCTAAATGCAAAACATCTGTGAGGAGAGGGAGTGATCAATGAAGACGCTGTGGGTTTGATATTTCGGATGTGCCACTGGCAGCGAAATGAGGTCAACGCTTCTGAGCGCGCTTGACTTTTGGTGCTCCGGGAGACGTGACCCGCGCGCATTACGCACACGTACCTCGCCAGCTGCGTTATATTATGCACGTAGAGTAATGCACGTGAATGTTCTTTATCCCTCAATATTCCATTAGTGAGGTGTGGGTGCTATTATTAGAGACTCTTTTGCCATGGTAGCGGCGCTTGTTTGCGTCATTACTTTTCACGCATAGTAATTTAATTATATTGGTTCACTATGACTTAAACAGCTTGACTTAAAAGTACTTAAACTATTTTCTATTTACCAAGCTGATAGTTTCTTTACTTAGGGTTTTTTTTTTTTTCTCAATAGGTCAAGTTCAAAGTAAAAAAAAAAAAATCACCTTGTATTATTTATTGCGAGTTACTTTTTCATTTTCTTATTTATTTAGTAATTTATTTATTTGTATGATATTTTTGTGCATATAATATAGTATAATGTCTTCCATTTTCAACTCTCAGCATTGTGCATGTGTCACTCTTATTCGGTTCTAGTTAATTGCCTATAATTAGCCCATTATTACGCAGGCCTAGATGGTGCGTGTGCGGGGAGGGAGAGCGCCCTAAGTAGCACTGAGCTCCTTTTGGGGTTAGTAGGCTAGCGGAGGCAGACAACTGGAAAAATCCCATGCAGGCACAGGACACACTTCTGCGCGTCACGTGTAGCAGCTCTTTGTAAAGGTTAACGCGGCTGCGCTTGTGCCGTGCAGCCTCCCTCCCTCTCCCTCTCTCTGTCTCTCTATGTCTCTCTCCCTCTCTCTCTCTTTTTCTCTTTTTTTTCTCTCTCTCTCTCCGAGCTTAACCCTTTAGTGTGAGTCTGACGAACAACGCGAGCCAGCACACAGCGGCATGCTACAGGCACTACTACTTTACTGCGCTCCCGGATACAATATCCACGCGTATATCTATTGGATAAGGGCTGGGCTTAGACAAAGGAGGAGAATGGGTGAAGTTCATAGATTTGGGCTACATTAAGGTGAGGTTTTCTCTTTTCCAAACATCTGGACCAAATGTGGGTCAAGGGTGTACTTGATGTTCCTTGTGTTCTTAAGTGTTACTAGCTGCATTCATTTCCTTTTGATTCCGTGTTCATTTCACGTATATTCATGTGTGTGTAGAAAGAGAATGCGCTGCTGCTCTTACACTTGGATTCACGCGGTTGCCTTGGATGACTGAGGATAAGATTAAATATGCATAAAGACGATTTGTCAGACAGTGCAACAAAGGACGCGTGCTGGGGAATATACCTCACCCAAGATTGTGCAAGCTTTAGGAAACAGTGCTGAATTCTTTGGGCCAGGTCAATATGATCCAATAATGTGCTATGCCCTTTATATGAACCTGGGCTGCTGGGACTCCTCTGCCTGCTGGAGCCTATAGCAGGGGCCACATGTGAGCAGGTGAACTGTTGCCATGTGATGGTCAAGGGCTCCAGTCTGTTTGTCTATACAAGTCATGTAAAGACTTACAATGCAGGGGACTTATGGCGCTCTCACTCAAGACCAGATATAAAAGAAACCATAAACACAGTTAATAATAGAATGACTAATATTTACATATACTAGGACCCATTGTTGATGAACCTATAGCTTCATAGCTAGCTGAAGTCATTAAAATAATGTAGCATAATCTTATAATAAACTGTATAATAATCAATGAAAAAATATTATTTGATATTAGATATTTAAAGGGGTCTTTGTTATTGTCCTTATCAGGTGGATCTGCAAAATAATATCAAATAACTATAGTTACAAAATCTTGGTAAAAAAAAAAAATCAGTAAAATGTGTAATATTATAAAGAAATGTTATAACTTGCTTAAGATGTGAATGAAATAATTAAAATGGATTGAAGAGCGGATTATGCAATAGATGGAAACCCGTTGTCGACAGCAATGCTGTGGCGCAGCATGGTTTGAAGAGGTGTGTGCCAATTGGTTGGCGTGCACAGTGGGTCTCTATGCCAGCTATAAATGTAGGTCACATTAGTCTAGTGGGAGGGGGAGCCGCCCCTGGCCACAAACACCCCATGCAAACCCTACAAAAATAAATCCTCACCCACCATAACAAAGAGAGGAGATGTGAGCCTAAAATGACTTCTAAATTCTGCTGTAAATCAGGATTCATTTGTGTTCATAGAGTTCTTCTACATCAGCCATAAACAGTGGATGTAATTGGGAAGCTAATTCACAGAAAGTATTTGTGGACACGTGTGGTGATAAAAGATGAGGGCCATGCTTTGTTATGCTGCTCTGGTCAGAGAAGGCAGAGAGGCAAATTGCAGTGGGGTTTAGTAGGCCAAAGGAACACATGTGACTAGTGCAACACATGGCCTGAGTCAGTGCTCTGTGAGGGAGGCCGATTTGGACATGCGCTCTTCATGGAAGAGGTCACACTGGACTCCGCCTTATTGGCATGTTGCCTTTTGCTTTAGGTTTTTCCTGGGAAGATAAAAAGTTGCCCCCAGACTTGGAATTCAGGCAGCCCCACCCTAAGATCTGACCCCCCCAACCCTGCCCCACGTGCCTTACATTGCATTCTTCCCAGGGGGAGGAGGGAAAACTTCTTTTCTCTGAAGTGGTGCCCCCATCTCGATTTTATTTTAACCCTGCTCCCATTTCCTGAACCACTGTGCAGCAACACGTGTGTGGTTGAACTGGCTGCGCTGTGTCCACTGCCACATTTAGACTGTGGTGTGGTGCCTGTGGTGGTGTGAGCGAGTGCAACTTGGATTCTTTTACTGTGCTATCATTCCAGTAGTGCCACAGCGGGCCAGTGATGACACGTGAAGAATATATGACAAATACAGGGCGCAATCTAGGTCAAGCTATGAAAGTAAGATGGATCCTGTATTAGCAGACACATAGTTCACTGTGTGTTAGAAAATTATCATCAATTATTTATAAATGTGATTACTTATATATGTGATATCAAAAATAAAATTCCCTTGCACAGGACCAAAGACCAAAAGTCTAAGTTAAAACAAATTTTAGATTTGGAATGTAACATTATGTCACTTAAAACTGAGTCATCTTGTGCAATGATTTTTTTGTGATATAACGAGCCTGCGGGGATAGTGTGATAATCACTCACTCATTCATGTGATCTTCATATATTAACAACAGAGAGAAATGGTGATTGACGTCAGAGGTTTTGCATGTGTCTATTTGTTTGCCCTGCATGTATGACACGACTAGCCACCCTTCTGTTTTTCTTCCTCTTTTGTTGCTATGGGTGACTCGTTCTATTGGAGCAATACCAACATTGTCACAACTGGTTTCACCCCCACTCTCTTCACCCCTTATCCCATGTCCCCAGCAATAACCACGTCTCCTCCTCTTTGTTTTCCTTCCATTTCCATTGTCTGCGCTTCACTTGTCTTGCCTGGACGTCTCGCTATATTTAGACGTGCCTCACTTGTCCATGTAACCCTCTTTTTGTCCTTTTGTGTCACTTTCCCCAATCTTCGCCCTGACCTACAATCTGCAGTGCGCTGTACAGTGAAGGCAGCACCCACACGTGATTACTATGTTGGGCCGGGCCGTTTCTGGGTCAGTGGGACACAGGAAAAAAAAAGTCTATACCCTCATTCTTCTATGTTCCCGTGCCCAACTAGGACCTGTGAACGCCTCACAGGATCATGTTTGACTGTAGTGATGAAGGATGTCCTGAGGTTTGTTAGTTTAGTCTTCAGTTTTAGGGTTTAGTTTCTCCTGATTTGGGGCAAAATGTGCCTGTAATGGTTGCTTGCATCTGTAGTTACATAATGGGTTTTGATACAGATTAATCATTGTCTGTTGTATGAAGATTAGAAATTATAGACAGATTACAGATTATAAATAATAAAATGTATTTGAATTGGACAAAGCAGCAGCATGCTCCCACAGCTTTTAACCCACTTTACCAAAATATATAACCCACACAATTACATTTTTAATCATTGTTATATTGTTTTGTTTTTTTCAAATGGCAGTTTTTGCATGTTGGCATTTACAAGCACTACCAAAAGAGCCTATTGTGTTTTACCCATAGGTATGAAGCTAACCTTGTTGTTCCAACACAAGCCCCACCCCCTTCCTTTTTGTGAGCCCCATGACCTATATTTACCAATGCTTAAAGCTCCTCCTTCCAGCTGCTGTAACTCTGTTGTTTTTTTTACTATTCTAGACATAGTCTTTTTATCCTTGACCACCCCTGACTGCTGTTGCTGATGCCTTTGTCTGTCTTATCTGCTCACTCTGCATCATCGATTTGGCATTGACTTGTTTTGGCCAAGAATGCTGCTACATTCCTCTGGGGATGAAAGGGTGGGAGAAGAACGTCTGGATTTTAGCTGTGGGTTGTCTTACAAGTCTTAGGAGGGCCCAAATCAGTAAAACTCTTTTTGGTTTGTTCAAATAGAGAAATTTATGGGGGAAAGAATTTGGTTGCCCTCTTTGCATGAACCCATTGGCCACATTGCATCACAGCCGTCAACATCATCACGCCAGGTCAAAGTTCAGGGGTCATAAGCCGCAGACAGAGCACATCAATGGTGGGGTCAGGAGGTCAGACTAGAGCGTCTACAGCCCATTCATTGGTTGCCAAGAGTGAGACAAAAAGTCAAAGCCAAAAATGTCCGGGCAGCAAAAGGAAGCCTGCAACTCTGACTAATAACTCTACATTAGAGCAGGTCTGGATGGGCTTGAATTTAAAACATGGATTAACATATCTTTTATGTTTTTGTCTCCACAGCCTTTCATCTGGACTACAGAGAGAGGAGAGAGAGCCACGTGGTCCCAGGGAGACTGACGTGCAGAGGTAGACGGCTGACCTACATCCTGCTGTTTCCAGCCAGATCCAGGGCACCATCAGCTTGGCTCTGTGTGCTTCTCTGAAGTTCAATGTTTGACAACTAACAACAAACAAGATAAAGAAGACTACTACACATAGTCTGGCCTAAACCTAACACTAAGCGGATAGATGACGGTCACTACTGCTGAAATCCAGCTGTTTTTGATCTTCTTGGCTAACTTGGACACTTAGCTCATTGGATTTTCAGGCATTCATCTGCACCAGCACTGTGACACACACATCTCTAACTAATCCTCCTACATTCAGCCACCATTCAATCTGGCTGCTATTTGGCAAGAATGGAAAATTTAACTAATGCTCTGAAGACATTAAACAAAAGCCCGGGGAATAACATGAGTTGTCTGGAAACCTTCTCGGGTTATGATGACTCCCTCTCCCCTTTGCCTGCTGGACGCATTGGGAGACTTGTCAAACCCAAACCTAATGTCACCTGCAGGCGGAAAAGGGAGTTCATCTCTGATGAGAAGAAGGATGCCTCCTACTGGGAGAAGCGGCGCAAGAACAACGAGGCCGCCAAGCGCTCGCGAGAAAAGAGGCGTCTCAATGACATGGTTCTGGAGAACCGGGTCATGGCTCTTAATGATGAGAACGTGCGACTGAAGACAGAGTTGCTCCAGCTCAAGCTGCGCTTTGGTCTCATCACCACGGCCTCCTACATGGAAAAGAGCCAGCAAATCGCAGGCAGCAGCGCTAGCATGAATGGTAGCGCTTCCTCTGCCTCTTCCACATCCTCCACCCAGTACTACACCAACGGTTACTCCAGCTCTCAGGTCACAATCAACTCGGACTCTTCTGAAACTGAGCAATCCGTGCGCAATGAGAGCCTTCGGCAGCTTGTCAAATACTCCCCACGTGGTTCTCTGTCCGACATGTCAGACGGCTCATCCAGAGACAGTCCAGAGCCGATTTCATTTGAGATCAAACAGGAAGGAGACAGACTAGAGATGGACATTGCCAATGGCACTACGACTCAGATCATGTTTAACATTCACAGAGGTCTGTCCTCTGTGCCTACGCACCATCAAATCCAGCAGCACTCTCAGGACCTGGAGACGACCTATCAAACTCATTTTCCCCAACAGCCACCAGCACCTGTCTCTCCAGTGCACACAGTGAACCAGACAGCACCTCACCCCCCCGCAGCCCAGCGCAGTGTCATCCTGTATGGCTCCAGCAGCAGCAGCTCTTATGGTGTGGATGTGGCCCGGTCCCAGGAGGGGGAGATGCAGGCCGTCCTGAAGCTCAGTAACCAGTTAGGCTCAAACCCTCCTCAGAGCTCCTCAGACACAATAAATGAGGCGACGAAACAGCTGGAACAGAAATCTGCTGAGTCTCCTTCATATGAGCTCTCAGACAGCCACAATGAGCCTGGGAATGGACAGGTGTACCTGGTGTGCCAACCTCCTCCCAAGCACCCCCAGTCAGACCCTCAAGAGAGTGAGTTAAGTGCTCATCTCCTACAGGCCCAGGGCAGCCTTTCTCAACTATACCAGCAGCTTCAGCAGCCTCACCAACCATACCTCAGTGCCCAAGAGGAGGAGGATCCCCCTGAGCTGTCCTATGAGGGCAGTCCTGAGGCTGCAGCCTTCTACCATCATGGTCAACGCATCTGCACGTCCAGTGAGGGAGACCCCCGCAGTTCTGACAAAGAGGCATCCACTGATGATGAGTCCCCTTCATCCTACTGCTCCGATCAGCACCCTTCTAGTGTGCATCCTGCCTCACCTTACCCATTCCAAGGGACCTCCCTGTCCCGTGATGCCCCTTGTGAAGTAAAGGGCACTGCACTGCCCCACAAGCTCAGACTGAAACATCGCGCCATGAGTACAGGAAGCAATGGCAGCTCGGGCCAAGAGTCCCCAACAAGTCCCCCCTCTGCCACGCCCCCTCCCCTACCCCAGCACCCCTATTTATCACTCTCACCCCAGCCGAACATTAAGCTAGAGTGCCAGGGCTCTGCCCAGATCTGTGCCCTTGATGGGACTCAGAGGGATTCTGGGAGAAAAGAGGCCGGTGTGCGACGACACAAGAGGCGGGACTAAACCTAAGCACTTGGACCTTGACCCTTTGCCATCATGCCTTCCCCATGATTTAAACAGGCCATTCAGAAAAAAGCTCTTAGCTGGCCCTTAATGTCACTGAAAGGCTGCACTTGTAGGGTTGTATATTTGTATATATTGTACAGATGTGTCATTTTTTTCATATTTCCCATTCTAACAAAAGCACTTTTGTTTGTGACGAGAAGAGGAATGGAACTGCCCACTTTTCTATTTGTCATCAAATATTAATGTAATGTATGCCAGTAAGGGCAGATTTACAATCACTTACAGTTAAGAATGTAGGGTAAGAAGCTTTGAGTGATACCAATTTGAGACATATCTAACAAAAACATTGTACGCCTTAATGAGAGTCAAATGCAAATACATGACCAAAGAAACACAGCACGAACACTACACAGGTTCCATCCCTCTTCCCAGACGCTACCTCTGCCTGCCCTTAGTCACCCACCATCTCCATATCAGAGAAGATCACCATCATCTTTATTTTTAAGCACTTGGGTTTTGTACTTTCTGAAATGTATGGATATATGTTAGAAATATATATTTTACAAATAAATTTGAATACAAATTCAGCAAAAATATGTCTGTATTGGTAAGATTTTGAAAAGGGTCATCTATTATGGATCCAAACACTGTACAGCTATAGTGTGTACTTTGGGCTCTTTATATGATTGTTAAGCTTTAGCATTAATCACTTGTTGATGCCCTGTTTACACAGAATCTGCTGTCCTGTTGGGACTGGCACAGCACTGAATGGAAAACATGGTGTTTTTGAGGCAAAGACCTCATTAAAATGTTTGACTTTTCTTGACCTTTAACCAGCCTTTAACTATTTGGTGGAATCACCAGCTGCAGGCTTCAAGCCTCCTCCTTATTTGAGCTTTATCACACCTTGATTTGGTTTCATTCACATATTTATTTCCTTCTGTACATGCCCATCACTGTAGAAAAGCCCACAGGGACATAGACCCCGATGTGTCAGAGCTTTGGAAACCAGCTGGCCTCACACTACGCTGCACTGAAGCATGTTTACTGATCAGATAAACTCACAAACTCTATTGCCCATAGAAACATCCTAATGTAAGTTTGGACTTGAAAAAGGAACCATGTCTCTATTAGTACTGGGAAAGTATGTCAGCTGTGATTGGACAGCACCAATCTAGATGATCCCTGCCTAAGGTTATCTTGGTTCTCTTTAGAATAAAAAGTACTGCAGACATAAAGACATTATGCAGTAACATTTCCCCCGGACAATCTCGAGTATTAGAAGGGACTGACTCTAGTCCCACGTGCCTCTATTGACACAGAGGAGGATCCCTCCTTGTAGGCTCCTATTGTAAGTATAAACCTGGCGGTATATACTAAGTCCTGCACTGGAATGGAAGGTCTATGTACCATGTTCGGCTTTTTATGTATAAATGTAAAGCCCCCTGCCCTTGAGCAACACTGTAATGTTTTTGGTTGATTTTCTACATTTTCAAAGTGTTGTTCTTCTTCTACTGTGTCTTCTGACTGTGCTGTATTTGCCTCATTCCCCTCCCCGTTCCAAGTGTGTATTAATGATTTGTTTGTGGTTTTGCCGATGTTTTATGGGAAGATCCAGTGGAGAATAAAACCGGCAAACTTGGTGTTAAGCAGTGGTGGTCCAGGTCATTGCCATCACTTCTTTCTTTGACGTGTATGTAAACACTAAAGTTCATTGTGGAAGATGGGAGCATTTCAAGATTGAAAATACAAATAAAAAGAATGTTGAACATATCATAATAAAAAAAACCTTGTCTTTCTGTTTATTTAATGTGGTCCTGCCTGTAAAATGAAAACATCTTACACGATTTACTAAAGTCGACGCTGATAAGTGTAAAAAAAAACAACAGTACAATATATAATGTCATTTTTAGAAATATTTCTCACTAAATTAAGTAATAGTAACTAGGTCAAATGAAACATAATACATTTTAATTACAGACATATTAGCAGCAAATACAGAAAGAGCCAAGAATGTTCCAGATTGTTTGACCTCGTTGGTTAGATCAGGGTGATATAATAAAAAGATGAATCATCATTTATTTTCCTCTATCAATCAATCAGTCAGTCAATCAAAAATGTCTATTTGGTTTTATTTAGTCATATTACAAATAAATAAAATGTCTTTCAATATTAATTTCCTAAGCATAAACAATACAGCCTTTTAACCAGAGCCAAACCGCACACTTTTACTGACAGAGAATTGGCTCTGGGCCTCTTGATTAAAGAGATGTATGATTTAAACTGTCATTTTTATTATGGTTACCCAATAACCAAACAGAAATATATATATATGTAAAACCAAATTGCCCAGTGAAGTTGCTTGGGTCAAGATAAAATGATTGAAATGGGTTCATCACGTGAACTTGTAGGTGCGTAACAAGAGGTTCTGGGTCAGTCTTAATTAGCCATTGTCAGTGGCCTTTACACCAGGTTAGATTCATAACACTGCACTAAAGGCCAAATGGAACCGAAATGCTCTGACACGACAGATGTGATAATTACGAGGTCAGAGATGTGGGCAGTGCCATCTATCATATCGTCATCTTCCTAAAATAATCGCATAAGTCTTTTTTTTTTTTTCAGTTTTTTCAGGAAACACAAAAAACTCCCCCCAAAATTGAAATTATAGTATTTTGCATATAGCATCATAAGTGACTTAGGCGATTATTTTAGGAAGGTGACGATATTAGGCCTGTTTATGATGTCTGTAAATTGCAGGTATCTGTTTAAAAAATACTAACGGTGTTGCCATGGAGATGCTCAAAAACTCACCTATAAGTCGTTTAATTATTTGAGCCTGGCACTGTTAACGTAGCAGAATTCAGGCATTGCATTAAGGCAATTATTGTCTTTTTATGTACTGAGAAAGTCATCCAAAACTATTAAAAGCCACCATCTCCTTATCTCCATAGAGAAGATCTTGATGCTTTACGTGCAATGTTGCATCGTACGGCATTAACTATCTCCATGGAGACAAGCAGGTGGAATCAGGCCGAGTTGCAGGTTAGATCTGTGGAGAGGCTAACTTGCTCAATTTTATTCAAGCTAGATAATCTTTCTCACAAACTGTAAAACCTCACTTCCTCTTTCACTAGAATGATTTGGATGATTTCAGCTCTAGAATTTCTCATCTGTACTGAACAAAATGTAAAAAGTAGCAGCTAATTGTAAACTACCACTTCATGATGATTTTGAGCTTTGGTAATGCAGAAAGTCTAAAAATAAAAGCTTATTCAAACATGTGTGAATGAAACAAAACACAATAATGTTTTTGTTGAGGTATCACCATTTTAACATGGCTCAAAGCTCAGTTTTCTGTAATATAGGACCTTTAACACAGAAAATAGACATTTACTTACATTCTGTCCAATACATATAAGCTTTTACTTAGTTCATAACAGTAATAAAACATGTTCATACAGTGTAGGCCTTTTGTAGTTCACTTATATTCACCGCACATATGCTTTTGTATCTTCCCATTGGTGGAAGTGGTTCAAGGTGACTTTGACTGTATAGTAATAACATTGTGCTGCATCTTCACTTTCTCTGATTCGGAGCGGTGCCGTGTGCATAAGCAGGTTAGCGGAAAAGTAGGTCAGTGTGCAAGACGGGAGCGAGGGAGGAGGACGAGGAGAGAGAGAGAGAGAGATCAATGAGACCCATCTACGTCAATCACCGGTGTGTGTGTGTGCGGCGGTACAGTCTGGTGTGGTGAGCCAAGCACTGCTGATAATGGAGGATATAGGAACATGCTGATAAGTCCCTAACAAAGAGCAATGTACTTCAAAATGACATCTTATATTGTTGCTTTACTAGAATTACATCTACCCTGTTGCAGCTATTAAAGATACTGTGTTATCCAAAATGCACTAAGCCATGTTACCTCTTTAAAAATGCACCTGGAGTTGTGTTTTCTTTCATTTACATTTGCGTAACCCTTTATTACTCGTCTGTCTGCATCTCCAAAACTCAAAATGCTCCGTTCTGACGTCATGAAGCAGTAGTTTTTAAGTTTGCAACTCCTTTTCCATTTTATTCAGTAGAGGATTTAAAGAGAAATCCCGCACACCTTCTTAGTTGCAAATTGTGAAGATTTATTAGGACGTGCAACGTTTGGGCACTAGGAGACAAATAGGATAAATAATAATAAAAATAAAATAATAATAAACCTATTTGTCTGATGAAGGCCTAGTGCCCAAACGTTGCATGTCCTAATAAATCTTCACAATTTGCAAGTAAGAAGGTGAGCGGGATTTCTCTTTAAATCCTCTACTGAATAAAATGTAAAAATCTAAAATCTTCCAAATGATTCAAGTGAAGATGTGCAGTTTAAAAACACAGTGGAGCAGTTTCTGTATTACCATGTGACATCACAAGGTGGAACAGACTGTTTTCTGTTTGAGAAAAGCTTAATTATGCAGTAGGTAGTAAAGGTTTCAGTGGTCATCTTGACAATGTTTTGAAATCAAGGCTTTTTGTCGACCACCCGGAAACAATTTTCATTCTGAAGATACTTGTCTGAGAAGCTACAATTTGAAGCTGCCCTGAGCTCTATTATTCCTGTCCCACGGAGGAGTTACAGCTTGAAACTATTGACAACTACATCTGAAACCTTTTGTACCATGGACCACTCCTGGACAAATTAGAATTTTTTTTGTTGTTTTTGCTTTTTTTAGTTTGCATGTTCTGTTTTGTTCAGAGCCACACCTACAGCCTGATCCTGACTAAGACCTGCAGACAAGTTTCTCTCTGTCATAGTCCAGTACTACTGATCCTAGCACAAGGCAAATGAAGTTTAGAAACAAATAAGTACTAATTTAACTTAAAAAAGGCCGTACTTGTTTCATTTAACTAAGGAAAGTTGTGTACAGTGTATCAGTTAGTAGAAGTGTCCCAGTTTGACTCTCTTTCTAGGTTAGGTACACAGCAACACTCAGGACCTCAGTGACCCGCAACTGAATCTGGAAATGAAGAGGCCACATTATATATTTAGCAGGCTTTGTTTTTCCAATAATGGAAAAGTAAACAAGACTATTAAAGGTGTTTAGCTCAAACCGGGATCTAGAAAGACGGTAAAGGGAGGAGACCAGACAACATTTTGGTCATAATACTGAGGTTTTAAGGAACTCATTTATACATTTGCAGTTAAAGGTCCCACATTATTCAAAAGTGACTACGTTTTGTCAGAGCTTGGATGAGTCGTGAAATGTAAATCAACTTTTGTCCACGTGTTTTTTTTGTCCTCTTATGTACTTTTAACTTCAAGAGTTCTTTTTTAAACAATACAGTAATGTGTATTTACCTTGTTGACATGTTTCAATGAGGTAAATACACATTACTGTATTGTCTTTGTAAAGGAAATTAAACATATTTGGCCACACCTCAGTAGGAGTCGTCACCTTATCACTTTGATATGTGTGTCCTCTGGTCATCCCAGTCTATATAAACTTGGTGCTTTGTATCATTCGGGGTCTGATGTGAGGGGGATATGCTGCCGCTTTATCTGTCAGACCTATTTCTTGCAAGAAATAAACTCTCCGTCTTTGCTTCAACTTTCATCAGTATCTACAAAATGGGTCTTTTTCCATAACAGTCTTAAAAAAAGAACTCAAGAAGTTAAAACTTTTGTCCAGTTGATCAAATTTAATTCCTCCTTCCTCCAAATGCTCTGTTCCACCTCGTGATGTCACAAAGCCGTAGTTTTCAGGTAGTTCACAGGCTCCTCTTGCCTTTTGTGTAGAAGAGATTGGGACTTCCAGAGCTGAAATAATTCAAATGATTCTAGTAATGGTGCATGGAGTTTAAAAACACAGTGGAGCACTCTATTGTCACATGACATCAGAAGGTGGAACAGCTAAAACTCAGTTAAAATATGCAGGTTTGAGTGTTAAACATGTGAATGAAACAACTCCACATGTTTTTGATGAGAAAACATTATAATTAGATCAGAAAATAACATAACACGGCTTTTACAACTGAGCGGCTCTGGACGATCATTAAACTGATCCAACAATCAAATACATTACTCAACAATCAGTTTGTACATCGCGTGCTGTACAGATGAATTCCAGTGCCACTCCCTTTACGGCAGAATAGAAATTGCATAATCCACAGTTTACTCTGAGAAGACAAGGTGCATAAAAAACACTGTAAATAATAGTTTATATTAAGCATTTAGTGCTAATGATGATGCATAATAATCAAATGTTACGTCATGTTATAATGTTGTTTCCTCATTAAGAGTCTGTTCCACCTTCTGATGTAATGTGGTAATACAGGAAGTGCTCCTCTGTGTTTTTACACCTTCACTGGAGTCAGACTTTTGCTTTGTGGGGTGGGCCTTCTCCAGTATGACACACACACCACAAATAGTGTATAGCTGTGGCACACCCCGTCGCCTAACAGCTACAACACTGTCACTCCTCGCCCGCACTGGACTCATTTAGTTCAGTCAGGGTGAACTAGATTTTGTATCTGATTATATTTAATGTTCTAGTTAACAGTGGCTGGAGTAAACAACAGTGGGTCAAAGGTTAATGTCTTATTGACTGTGTGTTGACCGCCCTTTCAGAATGACTGTGGAATCTTTTATTGTCAAAACAGGTTAAGGTTTCATGGAGATAAACAGTCATAAAAAGAGAGAGCTTAACGGTGATATGTGATTTATCTTAAATGAGGTCATTGTTTTGCTGATGTCGTAAATCGTTATTGATCATTACTGATAAGAAAGTCAGTCAATATGTTTGAGTATCCAAATGGAAGGAAAAATCCACTTATTGTCTGTTTTTATCACATCAGATTTTTATCATTATGAACCCGTAAAGGTGCATTGTGCAGCTTTTCTGCTACCTGCTCGTCTTTATGGAGATGTTGCTTAATCTCCATCATATGACATTACTTTCATTCAATTAAATTTCTCTTTATTGTCACATGTGCATATACATACAAGATATACAGCACAGATGAAATTGCTGTCCTCTCCCACATCAGTGCAAACATTTAAAAAAACATTTAAAAAAGAAGAGAAAATGTGCAAACGACAAGAAAAAAAAAGAAAAGTGCAAACCAAGTAAACATTAAGTAACATTCAAATATAGACAAAACAAAACAGAAACATTCAAGTATAGACAAAACAGAGATTACACATGAAAGTGAGGTAGTGCTAATAGAAAAAAAATATATATATGTGCCAAATATATTTTATATATATTAAGTAAATATATTAAGCACATCTATCTTGCATTTATTCATTACGGTGTTTCTGTTGCTCAAAAATACAATAATTCCTTCTGTGAATAGGAGCAACTCTCCACATCTCTTAATTGTAACGCAGCTTGTTGTAACCTGCTTGTCTCTCTTGATAGATACATATGTAGGTTTAATCTTTGCTCCACTCCATGTTACACAGTGCAGCTTTAATGCTTCTGTCGCATTGCCCTTATCTGGCGGTGCAGTTGTCGTCCTTCAGGTCGCAGAACTCTGGGGACGACATTACACAATAAAAGGTAACTGCGAGTTGAGTAACTCTTGTGTTTCCATAGAAGCCTGCTGAGGGAGCGTGAAATGTTTGCTTTGGGCTGGGGTCTGGGGGCCCAAGGTACGCCCCTGTTGTGTGGTGAGTGAATATAATGTCATGGGCGGGTCTCTATCGTGTTGTGGGGGCTGGAGATCATTGGCTTATCACCAAAACAGGTCCCTATGTTGTAAATGCTTCATCATATATGGGTTAAGATACTAGTACATCTGTGATTAAAGGGCTTACACTATTTTATGATCTATGATATAAAGTTTCTTTGTCAAAAACATGCCTGGAGTTTTGTTGTATTTCATTCACATATGTTTAATGCACAAACTTTGCATATTTAGGCTCTCAAACAAAGTATGACTCCTCCATACACCTTCACTAAAACCATTTGGATCATTTCAGCCTTGGAATTGTCAATCTCTACTGAACAAAAAGTAAAAAAAAATAGCAGATAACTTGTAAACTACCACTTGATGACATCACAAGAGGATTTTGCAATTCGGAAAGTAATGCAGGATTACTCAAAACGAGTGTGAATGAAACAAAACTAAACTCCAGATATGTTTTTGATGAGGTAAGAGCATTTTAACATGGCTCAAAGCTCACACCAGTAAAAAAAGTGTTATTTAGGATCACTTTTTAGGAATGTAATGCCAGTCGATGTAGTGTCCCTAAAAAGCACGGCAATCCAACATGTTTGTATGTGTGTGTGTGTGTGTGTGTGTGTGTGTGTGTGTGTTGTGTGTGAGCGAGGGGAGGAGTCGCTAACAGCAAATTAGCCTTGCTCGCTTCAGCCTGTTTTTGTTTTCAGTTCCTCATCCGTGCTTGGCAGAAAATTGGGTCAGCAGTCACATGTGGGGCGAAGCAACACAATCGGCACACATTCCTGGCCTTCTACAGCTAATACTATATTCATAAAAACATTTGAACGGCAGCTGTCGGCACGCTCAAAGAAAACTAAAATGTCCACGATGAGCTAAATGCGTCGGTAATAAGGCCGGAGAGGCGGTCGGGCCGGTGGGTCATGTTAACTGTGGACGTTGGGAGTGCTCCAGGCCCCGGTGACCTTGGGTAAAAAAGTCACAGGTGCAGGTCCAGCTGCTGTGAGGACGGCGAGCAGGAAGTGGGCGGAGCATAAACAAAGAACAAAAGCCATGTAAATTCCACATCCTGCTCTCTGGAAATATTTGACTTCCATCGATTAGCTTTGGTGACCTACTTACATAAACACATGTCAACGGCACTCCACTGAACTCCACTTAAACTGCTCCTATCATCATTAAAGTTCCCATATTACACTATTTTATGATCTATTTCCTCATCAAAAACAGACCTGGGGTTGTGTTTTGTTTCATTCATGTTTAACATAAATCCTGCATACTTAGGTTGTGTTCTTTTTGCAACTCTAGCTATGTTTTTCAGGAGAGAATGTGCGTAATATAGAACCTTTAAAAAGTAATATGTGAATACTGCAAAAATAGAGCACTGCTTCATTACCAGTATGTGGACCAGCTCTTATCTGACCTTCATATTTTACCAATGCAAACCTATAGAAATTAAACCTCAAATATCCATGTTTTGTTTAAGCAACGTGCATTTGGTTCAGTTTTGTCTGGTTTCACACACTATGCAACATTGTTTTTACGTTAAGTGTAAATGTGGACGCGTAAACTTTCTGCTTATGGAGATCTAAAAATAGTCCGTGTGTCATATAGGTATGTGGGCTATGGGGCCAAGGCGTTTTACCCCCACTTTCCTTTCCTCAAATACAGCAGAGCAAACATCAGCCGCAGTGCACGGACACTCAGATATAAAGGCTATAGGCTATGTTTACATGTATTTACAACACAAGCCCATTTAGGTCGCTCGGAGGTGTGTGGCTCTTTCTCAACTGAGCTTCTGAGGAAAGCGTTTCCAAGAATCCCAGTCCAGGAGGAGGAGGGTCAAAAGCAGCTCCAGTCTGCAGTCACATGGACCCACTCACTTTGGTTTAGATCCCCAAGTAAACTCCAGGAATGTCATGTGACCAGGAGCTCCTCTTATCAATTATTTACATGAGAAACAAACTCTTTTAGTGGAAATTATCAAATGTATGTTTAGAAATACTCTGTCTGTTGAATTTGTTTCTACTTTTGAAATAATCATATTAATTAAAAATTATTTGTGCCTGAGATACAGATACAGTAGTTTTGGAAATCTTGTTTCTGAGAACTCACTGAAGATCAAGGCCAAGCATTTTGGATATAGTTCAATGAATATAATGCAATTAAATCTGACTCAAATCCAAGATGGCCTCTGGAACATTCCAGCTATCAACAGTTCGAAGAAAACACTTTCTCATTTTGACCAAATCCAAAGGCATTTGTTAAAGTTAGATGTGAATTTATTTAGCCATTACACAATTTACAACTCAAATGTAGAATTTTGAGTTCTCTAATGACAAAAATAATATTTTGAAGTGTGTTAATGAACAAAACACATTGAACCAAGAAACGTATATGCATAGTCAGTGTTTTAAGGTGGAAAAAACAAATAGTATAATAAAGAGCAACATAAAATATGGAAAAATATGCCAACATAAAACAGATTCACATCACAGATTACAATGCTGAAATGTGAAAATAGGTTAAGTAAAACAGCAGTGTTCCCAGTGAGAAGTGTGAGCAGAGGTGGGGGTGGAAGGGCCCTGGTCGTAGCAGCTGACTGGGCTGACTGTATCACACTCTGTGAGAGAAACACACACACACACACACACACAGACACACACACACACACACACACACACACACACACACACACACACACACACAGACACACACACACACACACACACACACACACACACACACACACACACACACACACACATTACAGGCCAGTGAAATCACCCCCAGCTGAAAAACACGTCTGAGTCAGCCTGGGTCTGCTATACACATCATGCTGTAATATGTCCTACATTACCAAATGCTAATGTCACTTTATGTGGGGGTTTTCATGTGTGGGGCTATTCATAGCCCACAAGCTTCAAAATAAATGTTTATTTTTTATAACTATTTTTAATCAGGGACTAATACTGGATGTTCAGGTGGGTATTGAATGTGTTACCCTGACAACGTTAATAACACTTAACCCAAAATATTATTATGTATATTATTCAATTATTATTAGATTTTAAGCTAAGATAAGCAGCTATGCACAAAACTGCCTCCTGTGAGCTTCTAGCCATGTGCCGTTACCTCATCACACATGTTTAACTAACCCTGTGTTATGTCTGTTCACATGTCCAAAGCTCAAAATTCTCTTTTCCACCTTATAATGTCATGATGAGGTCGTTTTTAACAGCGAGCTTTTAGTTCAGTAGAGATCGACATTTCCACAAGTGAAATTATCCGAATAATTCAAGTGCATAGGGTTTAAAAACACAGTGGAGCACTTCCTGTATTAGCACATGACATGAATAGGTAGAAAAGAGAGAGAAACAGCCTAAATATGCAGCGTGTGTGAGCTAAACATGTGTGAATGAAACAAAACACTGCTCCAGGCATGTTTTTGCTGAGGAACTTTATATCATTAGAAAATAGCATAACATAGACCATTTGAACTGATTTTACATGTGGCTATATTTTTGTTTTCATTTCCAAAGCAGGAATAGCATGGAAAAAGTTGCATAATAAGAAGTTAAAAAAAAAAAATAGGTTAGTTATGCAACATTTGACCGTTATTTAAGGAGGGAGAAGTCACAAACAAAGTAACATGAGAAGCTCTACTATTTTGTACCATTATTAACACAGAATGGTATTTGGTGACAGCGAGGGCACTTCATGACACACATCTTATTGTCTTTTGGTCTCGGGCCAGTGTCAATCACCCAGAAGTCCCGCCCACATGCTGTAATAGATCCTTTTCGCAGGACAAAGCCCAGTTTCTCATCCAGTTCAATCCAGTTTGGAGCACGGCAGCCTTCAGGTGAGCACATTCCTGATCTGTGTGCAAAAGGGTTTCAGGCACACATCATGTCCTCAAGTCATACACGGGCGTCTTCTCTGAGAAAAAAATGAATAATACTTTACAAGAAGAAACCTAACCTACCCCAAACCTGCATATCACCTAAAGGGCCCATATAAAGCTATTTTCTGATGTTATAATGTAATTCCCTCATCAAAAAACATACCTGGAGTTTGTTTTATTCACACACACACACACACACACACACATCCTGCATATTTAAACTTCCTTTTTACAATTTAAAACACTCTGATCCACCTTGTGATGTCATGTGGTGGTACAGGAAGTCCTCCACTGTGTTTTTAAACCCCATACACCTTCACTAGACCTGTCAATCTGTACCAAACGAAAGGTAAAAGGATGAACTACCACTTCATGACAAAGGTGGAACAGAGTATTTTGAGCTTAGTAGACTTAATAATTAGTTAGATTAGCTTAGTCTTATAATAAAATGTTAGTCAAAAATGAATGAATGAAACAGAAAACAACTCCAGGTATGTTAGAGGAGAATATTATATGGCTAAAAGCTCACAGGAATCAATATTGTGTAGTATAGGACTTAGGAAACTTAGGAAACTGGAAACCGCAGGTGCTTTTGTCTTTATTATTGGTCCAAGTTACATAACAGATCTGTGGAGAGTCGACTCAGTTCACATTAAGAACACATTTTTTCTGTATATTGAGGTTAGTGGACTTTTAATTCGCTATCGGTGTGATCTTCATTTCACTGGTATTGTAGCACTTGGCATTCTGGTTCCAAAAATAACATCTTATCGTTATTTGTAGTGGAACTAGGCCAACAAATATGACAAACATTTTTTAATACGGCTCACCTTTATGCTACAACAACACCGAGTACCTTATATCTACATCTCAAACCATTTACGGCTTCGACTGCACATACAGAGTCCTTCCCTGTAGCTTTGATTAAACCCAGACTACATTAACTCTGGCTTTATGATGAATGACCCGCTGTACATCCCCACACCGTGCATACCGAGAGCGGCTTACACACACATATATACACTACACACACTGCGCCTGGGAAAGAAACACACTGTGAGGCTGTGTGCTCTGGTGCCACGTGAGTCCCGGGTAAAGTAGGTCATGCAGTAAGTCAGGAGTGGCGGGTAGGAGCGAGCAAACACCATATAACTCCATTACCTCATACTGTGGATTAGTGTCAACGGGGCCATCCATCTGTCTAGCACTGGGTTAAGTGGCTGTAGCAAACAACTGCACTAAATGGTTGTGTTGCAAAACCAGTATAGGTGAGATGAAAAGTTGGTCAGAGGTTATTTTTATACCAGCAGACCTCGATATGTTATCACGATACGCTTCTATGGGCTGTGTTATAAGGGAACTGCAGTTTATGAGGTGTAATTTGGTACTTTCAGAGTGGATTTGTACTTTTTCGCTCAGTTTAGTCTCGTCTGTCGTCCAGGTTTAGCTCTGGTTTTAGTTTCTATTTTGATTTTTGGTACTCTGAATACATTTTTGTCATTTTTCGTCACTGGAGGAGCGGTCAGAGGTTGGCGGTGTGAGTCCAGATTCCACAGATGAATGCTGTCATTGTGTCCTTGGGCAAGACAGTTAACCCACCTCGTCTCTGGCGTGTGAATGGGTGAATGGATCTTTGATGTAAAGGGCTTTGTGTGCCTTAAAGGTGGGAAGTGCTATATAAAAATGTGACCAATAAAAACTTGACAAACTCTAATCATAAAAAACATGAAGTCTTTGTGTAAAACATTTAATCAGCATCAAAACACGTGTCATTTCAATAAGAGCAAGATAGATTTGTTTATTATAATACTACAGAACACTCCTTTGTGTATATTAACCTTGATTATTCCCTTTGACCCAAACTAACCTGTCCCTAGAGAAACAATGTAAATGTGAGTAATTACATAGTAGAAGTTACATAATGCAAGTTACTCCAAGGCTTAATTTTGTGAGAGGTTTTGTTTAAAACATTGTTGCGATTGGCTCAGAAGACATATTACATATTGTCTAAAAGTCCTTTGTTACCTCATAGTAGCCTGCAGTAGCCGACTCACACCACAACTAAGGTCAGGGCCACTTTAAACTACAAACAACCAGACCAAAAAAGGATTTCCTGTTACACAATAATCAACCCTAACACAATAAATTGCAAGGTAGTGCTACCTGAGACTATAAAAGACTTTAAACTATCACAAGTGTGTTGTACAAGTGTTGAAGGGCACGTGAGTAAAGACGTAGAGGAGGAAGCTTTTGAAAGAAAAAAAAACACTTCTCAAATTGTCCCCATTTGAACGTATTAAATGATAAAGCTCTCATTGTCTGTTTCTGTAGAGTTCAGCCTAATGCGAAACACGACAAGATCACATGGCAAAGACAAAATGGAATATTTTCAGCAAATAAAAAAGTGTTGTTGATGTTCCCCAGTATGACATAAAACTTGTATTTTTTCTTTTTTGTTGTATGTATTTAATTACACATGTTTTTATTCCAAAGAAAAATCCTCTGACATGGAAAGTACTTGTCTTCATTCCAGGCGCAGCAATATTATCCCCACAGAGACGAGCACTTGGTCTACCCTCTACTTTTATACTGTAAATAGATGAATAGATTTCTAAACACACTTTGTCAGTCCGGTTCAAATGTAGATCCCATCCCAGTGTTTGGAAAGAAAACTATTACATCATGACACGTGCGCTGTACCACACCTAGTCCTGTCTTATCATGCAAACACTTTTTGGCACACCTTGAAATTGCACACTGAAAACCAGAATGACCAGCATAACAAAGAGAATCATTTTGTGGTTTTCCCTGTAACCCGTAGAATCAACAAACCCAGCTCACAAATTCCCTGCTTACTGCCACACAACAAGGCTCTATTTAGCAACTCACTGATAAAGCAAAGCTGCCATATGCACAAGTGACAAAACATGGTTATCTGTGTTTAGCAGCAGCTCCATAAACCCTTTGTGGATAACCTTGAGATATAGGCTGAGCTGTCCAGGAAGTGCGCTGAGAAGTTAGTGACAGGCAGTGAGGTGTCAGTTTACCACAAGGACCTCCCCCCCGCAGGCCTAATCCAAACACCTGGAGGGCGAGGGGGAGGGGGGAAGGGCAGGTCTGTGTAAACCCTCGTCCCATGTGACCGCTCACTCACATGCGGCCAGAGCGCAACGTGTTACAGTAACACCTTGACACCGCAGCCAACAAGTGGGAGCGGTTACGTAAAAAACTAATGCCACATGAAAGTAAGCTTGGAGAACAGGCCAATGGGAGGATGTGCATGAGCCAGAGAAGAGCCTGGGAGCCAGAGCCGGGGGACAAACACAACCCCAAATGTACTTAACAAGCAACGCTGTGCAAAGCCAAAAATGTGAGGCAGGTCTAATGGACTTTCAACAATGCAAGCTCACAGGGGTAAAGATAACTTAGGCCTAGATAGAGCTACAGACCAAGTGTCCCGACCTGGTTTTAGATACACTAAGAATGAGGTAATGTTTAACCTAAAATGAATGAATGGAATTTTTTGTTAATGGTTTATTATTATTATAGAAGTACCCAGGCTTAGCAACTACTTAGTTAAGGCAGTTCGGGTTAGGGTGGCTAGTTAAAGGAAAGTTAGGGAATAGGCCAGGATTATTCCTAAAACCTTTTGAATTAAGTCCTTCTTCGTGCACTTTGCGTTGCCATTTGCCAATGTTTTTGTTATTACCATCAATAGGTAAAAGACGCCCATTAGATTATTTTGTGTTTGTGACCCATTTAATAAAAGATTTGCACAGTAACTACATTTGCAGCTATAGACTGTCATTATATTCTAAGACTCACTTTTGAATCTCAAACCAGTCACTAATGTTTATATCAACATTGTGTTAAACACTTGAGCATATCAAATGTAATATTTATACCTACAGACTGGGCATGAACATAATAATACATAGGCTATAGTAACATGAATCAGTTCTTGATGCCATCTCCTCAGAGGGAGAAGCAGAGTGTAGTTGTCATACTGGAATGTGGTTGAACAGTTCATTACCTAAAGACCAATTCTTCATTATGTAATAAAGTCACATTAATGTATTAATGTATTGGTTACAAATGTCCCCAAACAATAAAAGCATTGGTTCTTTCTGTATCTGAGGAGTGCAAAATGAGACATGTCACATGCTGATTACAAGAGTGTCGGACATGATGTACCATTGCCCCACTTCTTTTAATCCACAACCTGTGATGTAAATGAGCATTTAGTGACAGCATGACATTTGCTCTATACACATACACGCCTGGAGCCGATCCTTCAAACATTTATGTAAGGTTTAAATAACTAAGAGTTGTTTATTATGTTAATTTTATTGTGGATTACAAGATCCTTTCAAACCCATGGGTTATTATTGTTATGTGCACTTCCACATTATATCATTATATAGTGCATGGTGTATATGGAGTTTTTGCTCTTACATATTTGTTATAAATAAGGTGGTAACCACCAGCCTTTTTCCACACACACTCCCAGGAGTGAAATCTGTGCTGCTCCTCATCTCCTCTCCATCCACTGTTCCACTTTCAGTGCGTCTTGTCCATTAGCTCATGATCAAACAAGTATAGTCCTGAATATAACTCTGAAAATGTGCAGCTCTAGGAAAATGTGCACATTGCAATTTTAAACAAGTGAAGAATTATCAAGGGACTGGAAAACAGAGGTGTCAAAATGGCAAAAAATTAAGTAGCCTAGTAACAAGAATGCACAACCTACATGTGCAGGTACAAAATATGAAAAGATGATTCATGATGCCACATAAAATGATCTATTTTCATAAAGCCAGTGGGAAAAAATTCAATGCAGATGGAGATGAAAACAAGGAACAATCAAGGAAAAAACTGATGATGGAAATTATAATATGACCCCACCCTACATCACAGAGGAAGTCGGCCATGTTGGGTGGAAGCCCAGACTCGCAAAAACGTGACCTTCATACTTTTTATATCTCGGCCATGAAGGATGATTCAAAATTCAAAAGGTTTTTAAAAACCCAATAGACAATTGCGAACAATAATGACAGGATAGGATATGGCCTATGTTCACATATATTTTACTTACTCACGAT
>JACN01031365.1:0-14330 GCA_000787155.1 Scartelaos histophorus
AAAGTAACTAATGCGTTACTTTAAGTTTAAAAAGTCAAATAATTAGGAGTAAAGCAGCAAACAACAGATATCAGCATCAAAATCTGCAGCGGATCCGCTTTCGGTCCGCAAATCCGCCCCACAGTCAGTCCGCTTTGCGGATCCGCTGCGTTATAGTTCCGTATTCACTTTCTGACTGTCGCTAACCCAAACCTCAGGGCAGCTGCTGTCACACAGCGGATCTGCTGCTTAATCATCTTAGATCCGCACTGTGGAAGCACTTTTAACAAAATATTTATTAGATGTGATACTATCAATGAGCGCATGTGCAAGTGGACTTCGCGGATCCGTTCTGCGGACACGTGGTGAATCTTCGGATACCTCCGTTGCGAATACTTTTTGCTCTCAGGGGAGGTTGGTGGGCGTCTTTGGTTGGCTCAACATGAAATCTTACTCTGCTTTAGCCAATCATCATTACGTATCCCGCCCTTACCAAAGGAAGAAAAAAATAAATCTTGTGCCTGTACGCGAGTTGAGTGAGATGCGAATTTCAAAACGAGTAGGTTCAGTAACGCGCAGTAACGGCGTGTTGGTACCGGTAATGGCGTTACAACTATAGATAAAGTAACTCGTTAGATTACCCATTACTGAAAAAAGTAACGCCGTTAGTAATGGCGTTTATTTTAACGCCGATATTCCCATCACTGATCATGTCTATATGATTTTTTATTTTTTATTTTAGCAATGTTGTTCCCTCTTGCTCAAATTTGCCTTTGCCGTACTGGTTCAAATTATTATTATTATTATTATATATTATTTTTTTTGTGTTTTTTTTTATTTTTTTTTTATTGCTTTAATTAAGTCCTCCATCTGGACACCACAGGTAGCACACAAAGTGATAATTATAAAACATGAAAACCAGTCATAAGCACTTATCAGTGTTTAAAATGGTAAAACTTGAAAAATGGAGTGTTGTTTTCAGACTAGTTTCAGTGTAATTAGCTCCGCCCTTCAGGCAGATATAAGCCAGTGTCCTCCAGCATCTGACCAGAACTGAAGAAGCAGCTTGGATGAGTGCCATAATATTTTCCTGGCTGTTTCTTATGTCTTGCAGTTGAATGCCTCTCCTATTCCATTTCTAGTTTTTGTTTTTTGTTTTCTTTTACCTGCAGAAGGCTCCAAGCAGGTGTGTTAGGGTGAATTGAACCAAGGCACTTCAATCTTAGTTGCCAGGTTTTTATGTATTTTGAAAAATCTGTTTAAATTGAATTAGACCAGTGATCTGGTAATGTAAATGTGGTGAGTGTTCCAAGACCTGAGAGTGAACCATCCAATCACTGCTAGAGACATGCCCCATTCAAAACAATAGACTCACAGTGAGCCTAATCATGAGTGTGATGTGCTTTACGCCCCGCGGCCGCTCCATTCTTATTTATGGAACAGCTGTGCCCGCTCTTCTTTTTAATATCACCATCAGCAGACGATTCTATCTGATGTGCCCATCACCGAGCGGGTGTTCCACGATGGCAGCGTCATTTATTTTTCAGAATTAATTACTCTTATTAATGAACATAATAAAGTCCCACACTATATCAGGAGCAGTGGAGTCTGTAACACTGTGGATTTGAGAATATGTGGAGAGTGTTAGCAGACACAAGATATCCAAAACACGGCCATCAAAATGCACACTGCAAAAAGACTACATCCTATGCATAATACTGTAAAATGTTGGCTAAAAACACTGAATTGTTTCTTGCCTAAGGACACAACAATAGAACGTGTTCCAAGTGGAAATTGATCCTTAGACCAGGCATGAGGGAGCATTCATGGGAATTTTCCCAGTGGGAAAGTCACTCCGACACCACATGAACGCAGCATTATTGCACATGTGCCTTTGAGTTTTGGACACTTCAACCCTTCTGTAAAGATGAAGAAGAACATTTTTGAAATAAAGACAGGAGAGTGATGGTGATAAATTCAGACCTTTTGTCAAACTTTAGAATCCTTTGTGACCCACGAGTCAAAAAGTTTGCCCCCTCGTGATGTAGTCCAATCACCTCGGTCATTTCATGTATATGACATTCAGACTGTAAACATCATCCAAAATTTGGGGTCTGGTTATAAATTCATTGCACTGTAAGAAATATGTCATCTCAAAATGTTATCATTTCTCTAGGGATACAAACGAGAGAGATAGCACTGCCACTGTGCACACGTGGAGATCTTGTGAGATTTTTTTTCCATCTGTTTAAATTTGGCTTGGACTGAAAAAGACTTTGTGCTGTTCCATTTGTATCCCACTGGTATTACTTTGCATTGCAAAAGACAGCCCAAAGTATTTAAGCAAATAGATCTTTATCTGAACAATTAAAAATCATGTACATTTTAAAAATGTAATTCATTCTGAGTGACGTAAACATGAGAAACCTGCTGCTGGAAGAATGCAGCGTTGTCCTGATGCAAATGTGCCTCTTACTCAGAGTTGCATTGGAAAATAACTGTTGCAGATGGACATGTGCATCACGCAAGAGCAAAAGAAACACAACTTTCTCAGCCTGTACTGTACTGTGTAGTGTACAGCAGGGCAAGGTTTGGGTCATAGTTTCTATAAAAATATATAAATCTATAAGAAAAACAAAATAAAACAATGTTGTAGAATTAGAAGAATACAACCACTTTTGAATATTACGCTATTTTCTGATGTTATAGTTTCCTCATCACAAACATACCTGAAATTGTTTTGTCTAATTCACACATGTTTAATGCGAAAATCCTACATATTTAGGCGGAAAACACTCCACCTTGTGATGTCATGTGGTAATACAGGAAGTGCTTCTCTGTCTTGTCAAACTTCCCACACCTTCACTAGAATCATTTGGATAATTTGAGCCTGGAATTTCCAATCTCTACTGAACCAAAGATAAAAGGCAGCTCTTAATGACATCACAAGGAGAAACAGAGCATTTTATGGAGTAAGAAAGCTTTCAGAAATATTTGTGTGCATAGGATAGAAATCCATACATATTTGGCTGCAGTTAGGCACAAAATGTGGCACAATCTTCAGACCCGTCTTGACACTGAGTACCACACCAGAGCCTGTGTGGACCTGTGCTCTGATAGGGCATGTGCACTAAATTACTTCACTGAGTTGCCCTGTTACCTTTAGCAGTTAATTAGGCCAATATAGTATTTAATTTATTTTAATTGTTACATTATACTATTTATTTTCTTTTAGCAGAAAAAAAAATTATATATACAAATAAGTTCATATTGGTTAAGCGAGGTGTTGGAGCCTAAACCCAGTTTCATAATTTTTGTAATATTTTCATTATTGAGATAATTATCCTTTTGTTCGATTTAATATTTACTTACTTACTTATTTACTTACCTGATTACTAGTTTTGGTCATTTTAGTTATTCTTAGTTTAGTTATTCTTTATGTTTAACATGATTATTTGTTGATTGTATGCTTAAAAATACTTTGACCTATTTAATTTTTTTCTTTCCATTAATTATTGCTAATGTTAATCATAAGTTTACTTAGGTAAGGTTTATTTTTTCATATTATTTTCTGGTCTATGGCTCCTTATTCAAAGTGAGTGCAGGTGCACCATGGGAATGGAGTGGAGCCAGACAGTTTTTTGACCTGCTGTCACCTTCCCTGTTGAAATTCTCCTTTTGTATGACTGTATGTCCTGAATTTGGTGAATACTCAATAAAGAGTTTTTGAACAGCACTTGGATGTTCTCTGTGGATTTCTTTCACTTCTGAGACATTTGCAAAGATGGAACAAGGTGCTCAAAGTGTCACATCTATGGCTTCACAAACATTTGGTCCTTACACTTGGTCTTGAGTTACATATTTGAAATAAAAACCTCAAGATGCATATTTTTGTACACAATGCTACTTGGTTTGTGAGAAACACTTGGGGTTCTCTCTCTCAAGGCCAAGATTAGTCCTGGTTTACTACTGTTTAGTCCTGGTTTAGACCTGGTTTACGCCTGTTTAGTCTTGGTTTAGACCTGGTTTAGTCCTGGTTGTAAACCTAGTCTCAGTTTGTATGTGGTGCACAAGCCCAGCATCAAAAAGTGTGATCAGTGACTTTAGACCATGATGATGACATATTTTTTAGAACAGAGTTGCATCTGTGAATCTGTGTGTATTCTTTCTGAAGAAAGGGTTATCATAAGTTTTAATTTCATGATTGTAATGTTTGATGTCGCTTTTCAATTTTGTATTCTGATGGATAAAATACACACAATACATTTTATGTATGACTGGAGTCATTCGAGAGTTTACAAATATTTATTTTATGCACAACCACAGCCAAATATGCACAGATTTCTATCAGAAATATTTCTGAAAACTTTCTTACTCAACACATTTTGAGCTTTGGAGATGCAGACAGACAAAGAATAAAATACTTCAACATGTGTGAATGAAACAAACACTATTCCAGGTCTGTTCATGAGAAGGTAACAACTTTCTAACATGACTTAAAGCTCACAAGAGTCTCTTTTGTGTAATATAGGGCTTTTAAATTCTTTTATAATATAGGGCTTTTAAAGAACTTTACATTCTCCTGGAGCACATCTCCTGAGGCTAGACTCACTCCTCTATGACAAGTCTCAAAAGTTTGGTGAGAAACAGAATTTGAATGACACTTCTTTAAACAAATTCAGTATTCAATAAAGACAAGGCTTTATTGTGCATATGTATTAAAGTGCATATGACAGGCTAGGCCACTCATTTCATTAAAACTTCCTTCCATCCATTTTCTCCCGCTTAATCCGTCTGGGTCGCGGGGGCAGCACTGCCCATTACTCTGTGCACCAGACCCAGACCCTATGAACCCCTCTGCAGGTGGTGAACCCACAGGAGGGAGGACCTCCCCTACGGTCCCTGATCGTAAACTGTTCATGGGTGTTGCATGTTTTTGGGGGGAAACTGGAGTACCCAGAGGAAACCCATCCAGACACAGGGAGGAAACATGCAAACTCCACACAGAAAGGCCCGGGTAATCCGGGTATCGAACCCGCAACCTTCTTGCTGTGAGGCATGAGTGTTGCCACTCAGCCACCGTGCCGTTGTTTATTTGGACATGTTATTGTTTTGCCTGGAATGTTCCATGGTATGAAATTAAACACATTCATAAAGCATTTCCTCATCACAGGTATTTCAATTGCTCACAAACACAATCATTCCTTCTGTGAAAAGAGACAATTCTCCGCAGATCTGAGTTGTAATATAGAGCTGTGGTGTAACTTGTCTGTCTTCTTTGTAAAAATAGGTTCAATCTATACTGCAGAACATCCTAGACAAAGAAATAAAGATTTCGACTGGGACATCACTAAATACATGTTAACTCGGAACGGTGAATGAAACAACAGCCAACTCACGTTTGTTTTTGAACAGTTAAATCCAGTTTGTTTGGGGGAAAAAGACCTTGCAGACACAGTTGTCTCTGTTGTTTCCTGTTCAAAAATAGACCTGGAGGTGTGTTTAGTTTCATTCATGCGTTTAACACTCAAACCCTGCATATTTAAGCAAGTTCTTCTCTCAAACACTCTGTTCCACCTTGTGATGTCACGTGCTCTACTGTGTTTTTAAACTCCATACATCTTCAATCGAATCATTTGACTAAATGCTGCTCTTTCAATCTCTACAGAACTAAAAATAAAGGATTGCTCAAAGATGAGTTTATAAATGAAACAAAACACAATATTTTTATGCATTTCCTAACTTTCTGCTGCTGTTGATGCTGTATAAAAAAAAAAAAAATCATAATAGTGTTTGAGATTCACATATTAGCACCACAAACAAGGTCCATGTAATATGTTGTTGCTACACTTTTTTCTTCTGAAAGTGTTAAATTAGGTCTGCACCTCATTCCCCTAATGAGACAGTCAAATCTGGCACAGCACCGGCTGCGTTTGGAGCCCGGCGTAGCCTAGCGACAGCCAATGGGAGCGCAGCATGCAGGTGGAGTAAGCAGATAATGTGGGGGCTCTCACGGGGCTCTAGTGGAACTTGTTAGAGGGTAATTACAAGGGCTGATACCATAGCGTATATTTACTTAAGAAGTAACAGTACTCTTACTTGAGTAAAAGTTGTGGTTTCTCTTCCCACTGTGAGTAAGTCTACAAGTTGCAAAAGCTTTATGTGACATTATGAAATCATTTGAACATCATATGCTTCAGATTTGATTTGCTATATTCTTGTGTCTATCTTTGGTAACTGCCAGATTTTGGGCATCATTTAATATTTTGTTCTCTAAATTACATTGCTTAATTTATACATCAGAATTACTCTTACTCAAGCAATTTCTTAGATGATGACTTTGTACTTGTACTTGTACAAAAAGGCTTGGCCAAAATTTAAGATATTAACACTTAAATCTATCAGAAAACGACTTAAAAGTAGTGAAATTACATGTCCATGCAGCAAGATCATTTTATTTTTCAAGGTATCTCAAAATAAACTCTTTCTAGACTAGAATGAAGCAGTCTCAGAACTAGTAAGTAGATAATAAATCTGAAAACAAGATGAATAACCTGATATAAGTTTTAAAATCTTGGCCAGATCAGAGACATTTGCATTGCACTCTTACTGGAGTACAGTTTTGGCTACTCCACGACCTTTGGCTGGTGCACACAGGCCTGCCCCCCTCACAGAGTGGGCAGGTGAGGAGAGTAACGGAGAGGAATGCTAAAGTGTTGAGGGAAGAGCACTGACCCCTGCAGACGGACACTTCAGCGCCCTGACAGCTCCATCTCAGACAGACTGTGCCAGTGCCCACAGAATTACCAAGTGTGGACGCCCAACCCAGACAAGAGCTGTGTGTTCACCAGCCAGAACTTCAGTAAAGTTCAATGGAAAAACAACAAAACCAATTTACAACTACAGACTTAAAATAAAAATAAACAGTCCATATTACAATATTTTCTGAAGTATAACATAGTTTCCTCATCACAAAAAGACCTGAAGTTGTGTTTTGTTTCATTCACACATGTTTAACACAAAGACCCTGCAGATTTAGACAGAGTTCTTCTCTAAAACAGAAAACACTCTCACTTCCATCTTGTGATATCATATGGTAATACAGAAAGTGCTCCACTGTGTTTTTAAACTTCATACACTTTCACTAGAATCATTTGGATAATTTCACCCGGTATGTTCAATCTCTTCTAAACAAAATGTAAAAGGGGCAAAGGGGTAAACAGAGCATTTTGAGCTTTGGAGATGTAGACAAATTAACCCTCTGAGACCCAGACATTGATTTCCTGGATAACATTTTTTTAAACCCTCTTTAACGTGTTTTTACTAAGCCTCTAATGCAGAAAATAATTTTTATTTATTTTATTTAATTGTTATTCTTTTTTATTGAGGAATCTGTGGAAATGTCTGTGGAAATTGCAACAGCGGGCTTTAATGGTTACCAATATTACAACTTCACATCTACCTATTAATACATGAAATGTCTGTCTGTGTTTGTTTGTTGTTTGTTCCATGTATACATTTCAAACCACTCACCCCACCGATCTCAGATTCGGAGGGTGTCATCACAACAGTGTGGATGTACCAAAGGTACTGGTTAAAAACAACTTTTGGAATGGTCATGTGACCATCGCTCCTAATTGAAACCATGGTCACATGACCATATCTTTGGCATTTTTTGCTCTAACAACACGAAACTAGGCACTGGAAACAACTGCACCATCACGATGACACCCTCCGAATTTGAGCTGGGTCGGGTGAGCAGTTTGAGAGTAGCACATGGATCATCCATCTGTTCTATTGGCTCAACACTCAGGAGTGAGAGATTCTCTGTGGAAAAAGGGCGGCACCCTCTGTAGCCCAGTGTTGTGTTTTTGCAACATTTACATAAATCACTCTAAATCATGTGTATTATACTTAAAAAACAACTTTTCTAACACTTAACATGTTAAGAATGAAAGAAAAAAAAATATTACAGATTGTAAACCTACTTCTACAATTGTTAAAATAGATCCAGAAAAGAGAGCTGGGTGCTCAGTAGAAGCAGACATGTCATCTGATTTTGGAATGTGATATCTACCCTAGTATTCATATTTCCCCCCCAAAAAATGTTGTATGATGTAATGCAGAGTGTGGGGTGCTGGGATATGCAGTTTTTTGTTACATACAGTCAGTGTGAGACACGACTAGAGCTTTCAGTAAATGTTGCAATTCTGCAACTGTGGGTCTCAGAGGGTTAATACTAAAGGGTTAATCAAACATGTGAATGAAACAAAACACAACTCCAGATGTGTTTTTGATGAGGTAACAGCATAATAATATGACTTAAAGCTCCCAATTGTCCATTTTGTATAATATTGGACCTTTAAGTATAACATGATTCTCATGATTCTGTCCAGCTCTTTACCCAGACGCTTGCATGTGTCAGAGTTTATACACACTTAAGTCTGCACCTACATTCACCTCCACTTCCCCTCTGCTCCACTGTCAGCCATTATGAGCACTCCACTGAGCACGCTGGGCTAATGACTTTATGACCAGTCCAGACCTCTCTGAGCGATTATGCTCCAAAATGTGTGACCACTGCTCTGGACTTTAACACTGTCCAGTCATTCTAGATTTATGAAGGCTGTTATCCAAGGCAGATGCACACGCCAGACACACACAGGCTGCTGGGTACCTACGGTCAGACCATATGACATCACAGATCAATGTCCAAAAGGGCTAAAACACTGAAGTGACTTTTTTATGGTGCCAATAAATGTATAATGGATTGAAAACTTGCAGTTTTTAATTAAAGCTTCTTCTGATAGTGGAAATGTTATTGCTGCTTTTGCTTTGCCTGAAATGTTCCACAGTATGGTATTAGACTTTTTTGCATTTATTCAGTTACAGGCATTATAAATGAATAGGCCTTATACTATACCGTGGAACATTCAAGGTAAAGAAATAATGCCCTCCACATATAAGCGGGTCCATCATGAAGTTAGACTTTGCACCTTTAACATTTAGACTGTATAGATGGAACACACAAATATCTGCCAAAGCCTCACAGAAGCTTCTATCAAGAGTAAATGTTGATCTGAGAGAACACAGCTCAGTCTGTTTGAATAAATTCTCAGCTCCACAGTCTTTCACATCCTAAACGCAAGTGCCTTATTTCATGTTGGACTGAGATTGTGGACATTTCACTATAGGTCAAATAAAATACATTATTGCCTAATTCTCAAAATTACCTGACGTTTTCTAAATGTTGATAAGTGAGATTAACTGTGTGAGGGATACTGCTAAAACAAATTAAAGGACCTGGATGTCTACAAAATATGGACAGGACAATGTCCTAGGAACAAAAGGATGCCTCCTCTTTTAATGGAAACAACACTTTCAGCCTACAGAGGGCTTCATTTTTTAGACACCCTGAAAATCAAAGTGAAATAATAGTCTTGACTAAATTTATTTGCTATAACTCAAAATTCTTTTTCAGTCTCTTGTGTGGCCCCCATGTGCTTGTTTGTATGTCATGGCTCCTAATGGTGTCTTGTGGGATGTTCCCCCAGAGCTTCACTGAGCTCCTGTAGAGTCTGAGGAGCATGGCCCTGGTGGCAAACAAACATAATGTCCCAGAGGTGTTCTATCAGGCTTAGGTCAGGCAATCCTGACGGCCATTCAGATGTATCGCTCTCTTCATCCCCAAGTTCTGCTCCAGACTCTTGCCACATGTATTGTTGTGCATCAGGAGGAACCCAGGACCTACTGCACCAGCCTAGGGTCTGACAGTGGGTATCATCCTGATACTGAAAATGGCAGTCAGACATTTCAGTAGAGGTCTGTTGTGACAAATTTGCCAATTCTGGTATAGTCTGGCAAATGCCATTTGATTTCCACAGTGCTGGGCAGTGAGCACAGGGCCCACTAACAAAGCAAGCACTAGTGGAAGACCAGCCAAAAAAAAGACCAGGAGGTCTTAAAGAGAAACTTGAAGTTATCTCCACACTGTCTCACTGTGCACTCTAGTGCACTGCTGTTCATTTCCATTAAAGGAGGTGGCATCCTTCTGTTTTTGAGACACTACTGTGTCCATATTTGTATACAATATACTGTTTCTTTTTCAAAATGAGATAAGTGTATATCTGTATATATGATAAGATGAAAATAAGCCAACAATGCCACTGTATGTTTAACCCAGAACAATGAAAAACACTTGGCAGAAATGAGCACAAGTAAAATATAAGGCACACAGGTTCATTCACTGACAATGATGTGCTCAATTTTCGGTAACTTTACATTTATTTACTTTTCAAAGGGGTTTAAATTATGACATCTGCTTTATATTCACAACTACAATTATTTGATGCTGTATTTCACTTCCTGCTTGGCCCAAGGTTTATTACTGGGTTAAAAAAGAATGTGGATTTGATTTTTATATAGATGACCCTAGTGAGAGTTAATAAACATGTAATGTTTAGTGATGAGCTACAGTCACTCCCATAGAACTGTGTAAGTGTAATATATTGATTAACTTCCTTAAACAAATTATTTCAAATGTTTAACTGACTCCATATGAGATTCTTGAGTGTGCACTTTGAGCAGTTCAAAGAAACATCAGCATGATTATGGACTAAACACAGAGCTCAGACTTAGCAGTTTCAGTCCCACACAGCTCACACAGAGATCAGTGTACGCTCCACTAACACATGTATTTTTACCAGATGTGTAAGGAGAAGCACCAGGGACTTTAGCTATAATGCATGTGTTTTCACATATATGCAGTGTTAATTGAAAAGTGTTTTTTTTTTTTTATATATATATATTTTCCAATACATAATGAATTGAACACCAGGGGCAAAAAGTGATGCTTTATGAGCAAAGATGCTTTCTCCACCTGATGTCAGGAATTCAACAACCTCAGACCTTTAGCTCACAGCAGACAAGATTTACATATATATATTTTTATAGTTCTATGTCTAAGAAACCTCTTGTCCTATACCCCTACGCGGTCGCGCTTATGAACTTTAAACATGATCTATGTGAGAATCTGGTCTTTTTGTGAACACCTTAAAAACACGCACAAATAAATGAAAAAAAAAAAATGGAAGCCTGGAAATATAAAGCGTGCAAATAACAATTATTGTGCTAATCAATTATTTTTTAAACTAATTGTTCAGAACACAACATTGAATAGAAGTGATTGTCTAATTTATGACAGTCGCTGAGACCAAAGTGGTCATCAAAAACAGACAAATGTCCTCTCTTGCTCAGTGAAGGAACTGCTCAGTATTCTCTCAGTGCACAGCATGTTGGGGAGTCTGGTATAAACTAGATAATGATAATTCAGTATCTTAATTAGTTGACAATAATTTTATTAATATTTTATTCATTACTCATTGATAAAAGACATTGTACCCACATCAAAGCAAACATAGCTGATAGACGACAACAGCGTCAGTTCTCTATCATTGCCTGCACTCTCATTTGTTCTGAAAAGGAAAAGAAAAAAACAGAGATGGGCAAAATCATGGTTGCAAAGATGTGAAGGAAACAGTTTATATTCTTTGAAACACAAACTAGAGGTGTGTTTGACTTTTCATGAGCTAAAGTTAGCCTTTAACAGCTAGGGAACATGCAAATAACTGTTTCTCCATAGCTAATAGTGATATAACTTTAACTGCTTAAATCATAATTGTAACATGTAGAGGATTGCATGGGGTTCAGAGAGCTTTTGAGGATTACATCTCTCATCTCAAAGAAGGACACAATCATGAGGTTCACCATTACCACTAAAGAAAGACTTGGCTTAACTGTATTATTGTATTGTATTGACAAAAACTTAACTTTACCCCCCATGTTTCACTGTATTTTGTTATTCACAGGAGTCATTTGCTTTATGCCATTTTCAACATTGAATAGGAGCATCAACAGTCTCATTGATTGTCCATGAAATCTGTATTTCCCTGAACATGCGTCTCAAAGAAGAAAATCTGAAGGTAAGTTCATGCTGGTCAGTGACAGTGCATATCCTCTGTGGAAAGATTTAATGAAACCTTTTCCCATGTGAGAAATGGACTATAAGCATCGCATATTCAACTAAAGACTTTCATGTGCTCGGCAAGTGGTTTAGAATGCATTTGGAATTCTGCAAACATATGGAGAGTGTTCCAAACTAAAATGATTTTGAATCCTGATAAGGTAATAAAAGTACATAACATAACGTAATACTCAAGCTGCATGATTATTGACACATGTATGTCTCTTTAAAGGTAATGAAGATGACCCAGGTATCTGTGTGTGTTGGCTGGGAGGATGATGTTCTTGCAGGGAACTGGAGAAAAGATGGACCCAGAACCATGCAACCTCTAGTATGAATCACTGGTGGTGTCTGTGGACAGGACATATGTAGGAGGTGTGTGGGGTGAAGTAGAGACCAGGTCACATTTCTGCGCCTCATAGATGTCATCCATTTTTTTCTTTCAGTCTGGTTTTCAGTGGGTTTTTAATTTGTTGAATCTCAGCTGCTACCTGGCTGCCAAAGGTGTCCTCACAATCCCCAGCATGTGACTGTGTAGAAGTTGTGATTTCTTGTAGGAGCTGAAGCTTTTGTTGTTCTACATTATCTGCACTTTTCTTCTTCAACATTCAGCTGAAGATAAACTAGACTAAACTGTTTCAGATGACTGGTCATCCAGTGGGTTTGATGTTCTCACCAGGGCCTCTGCCCAAGGGTCATTTAGCTGGAACATGGGGCAAAAGCAAAAATGTCAATATTATTTGAACAATACAGTGAGAAACATGTTGTAGTCTATACAGTGTAAAAACTCTGTAGACATGCTACAAACTATTAATGGTTTTCACCATTGTGACACAACATTTAAGAACCTCTTCCCATTCAAAATGTCCTCTTATTTTAAATTGTAGAATTCATTTTAGTTTCTTAAACCCATAAATACAATTCGGAGCAGGCCTACTGCTACACTATTTTTACCTCCTCAACAGCAATAATTCTTATTAAGCCTAATAACTTGAATCATGTTCACGTACCATATTTACACTAACCCACTGAAATCAGTGCCTTTGCAATCACCACTCACGCCTTTTCCTTTTCATTACGATTATGGCATGCTTGCATGACATGTACAAACAATTGTGCTCCTGACATCTCTCCTCAAGTTCCTCTTCTTTCAAAACCGACCAACGGCCATGACCCATGTTTATAAAGATCATCTACATCAGCTGGTTATCAGCTGCAGTGAGGCACCACCTGACATCATTTCAGTGATTTGAATGACTGTTGCCAGAGTTGAGCTGTGGTCCGAGCTAATAAAGAGTCGGAATATAATCAGAGTGGTACTACACTGCCATGACTAAACCTCGGAAATTCAACTGACTCCATGACTCCCCAAACTCTGAGAGAAGCAAATTACAGTCAAAATTGGGCAATCCTGTAGTCTGCCACACACTACATTTTCATTATCACTGCTGTGAGTTTATAAGCACTTTTCTCAGGTTTCAGAGAACAGTGTAGAGCAAAAAATAGATGCAGACAGTACACAGTGGACTTATTTTGATCTCAAGAGCTGTTGGAACAATATATCTTGAAGACACATTTTGCTCCTGACTTGTTGGCGCCCAAGCACAAAGAGCCATAGAAACATACAGTAGAGACTCTCCTGTACATCTACATCATGTAAAATAGATGTATATTCAGTGCACGGCTAACTTTCGCATAGCTCTACAATGTAGGATGGTGAACAGTATTTTGTATTTGAACAGAAGAGGACGTGTGTGTGTGCAGATCTGCTCCTGTACAGCCACTGAGGAGCTGACAGTCTGTGGCACATTTAAACTTGGCTCTAACTCAACTCAAGCTTCTGTGAAATGTTGGAGTCTGTTTTACTTCCACAGTTTCACACAGTCCCAGCTCACAAAGACACCGTGTCGACAGCTCAAATGTGATCGTGCTGAAGCCAGGAGTAGGGACATGTTAGGCTGTGCACAGTTGGAGAGGAGCACTGCAAATGGAATATATAGAACTGGTTCAAATGACTTAAAGCAGGGGTGTCAAATGGACAGGGGGCAAAATGAAAAAAAAAATAGCTACGCCAAGGGCTGGACTGATCAAATGTTCATTGAAAAAATTTAAAATGGCTGCACATAGTCAAGTGAACAACAAAAAGTATGTATACGGTCTATGCTAGTGAACCTAATTGAACCTACTGAAAGCCTAACAAATATATCACTATATGATCAGATCGGATAAATTAAAGCAATATTTTCTTATGGCTCTGTCAGTAATTTTTATTTTTTTATTTAATTTAATTAATTTTTTTAATAATTCAACAGGCACAAAAGACAAACTT
>KN517133.1:0-10411 GCA_000787155.1 Scartelaos histophorus
GTGTGTGCGTGTGTGTGCGTGCGCCTATGTGTCTATGTGTGTGTGTGCTTATATGTGTGTGTGTGCGTGTGTGTGTGTGTGTGCTTATGTGTGTGTGCTTGTGTGTGCTTGTGTGTGTGTGTGTGTGCTTACGTGTGTGTTCTTGTGGAGGAAGTGCAGTCCGTGCTGATTGACGGCGATGATGCAGGGGGCGTAGAAGGAGGTGGAGCTGCTGCTGTGGACGTAGAAGAAGGACGAGCCGAACATGGGGAAGGCGCTGATCAGGCCTGAGGAGAAACCAAGACACAAACACTCAGCTCACACACAGAACAACTCTAACACAATGACACACACTGGGATGTATCTGTGATGTAAATTATTTTAAATTACTTTATAAATAACATCTTTCTTCTTCCAAACTTCAACTCAACTGTGCACAAATGTGTATTCTATAAATTGCATATAGTTTTAGAATGAAGTTGTGTTTCATTTTTTGGTATTTCAACAAAAAACACTCAAATGTCCTGCAGTGTGATTGTAACACTTTTCTCTAATGAGTCCCTTGTGACACAGTTCACGGTGGTGTTGGTATGAAGGAGAGAATATATACAGGATTTAATAATGTTGCACTTTTTGGCTACTTGAAATCGAATAAAGACAGAAACAAATAAATAACAACTAAGATAAGTAACAAATAAGTAACTAACAAATAAGTAACAACTACTAGTACCAGCTCTACTACAGCTAATACACTCCCAGATTGTTAAAAAGCACAGTATGTGAAATGTGACTTGGAAAAGGATGAGTTTATGATGTTGTACCCAGAAACTGTGCGCGGGCCTGGTGTGGGCTGAGGGCCTGGACCTGCTGCATGTGCTGGGTCACCATGTTGACCCACTGCTGAGGAGGGAGCTTTTTAAACAGAGGGGGCGCTATGTACTCGGACAGCTCATGTCTGCAACACACAGCACACACATTATGTACAGTTATTACAAGTTTACACATGAAAAACACACATCAACATCCTCATTTGACACATTTTAGTTACATTTTACACAACTGAACCCGGGTTGCCAGAGCCTTAACCTGAGGACACATCTAAGTTTATCTCATTCTCAGTGTATGAACAGGCCTCATGTGAAAGCTCAGAGCCTCCAGTATTCACTCACTGAGCTGCAGAGGCTGCACTGGCAGGTTTACTGAGCTACTGTTGCCCCATGTGAGGTTCTTTTCATTTTCTTTCTGATTGAATAATCATCCTAAATGCTGTGTGATTTTGTAAAATTTTAAGATGTTCCAAATAATTCCCAAACTCACACTGTGTGATTGAGTCTCGACTCAGCACAATTATCAAACATGTGTGATATCCCGGGGCAGTATGATCAGCGGTTGTGTTCTCAGCGTGAGCATGTGATCACAGTTTATAAGCCTCTGTTCACTGCTCTCAAAACTGGGCTGAAAATTGCTTTGTAAGAGAAGCTTTTGCAGCTAAAACTATAAACTATAAAACTATAAACATAAACAACACGGCCATAATGTTTAGTGTTTTTGTAATAAAGAATAAATCAGCATAACAATTGTTATCAATAGAAGTTACATTTGATTTCACATCTACCTCATAGGAGGAGATTATTATCTTTGAAGTTAAACAACAATCATTTGAATGTTTTAAAATAACAAGATTCTTACTTGAATTGCATTTTCCCCTATGAAATAAGAGCGTCACAACTTTGTGTAATGTATTATGTAGTCTACAGTGCCCTCTTGTGGTTGTTTAGAGCTTTAAGCAATAATAAGTATAATAATAATAAAATCAAGTATATATGGATATATTACAATGAGTGATTTAGTAGCACTATATAATATTATATTTTGCAGATCCAGGTTACTGCATATATAAAATAAATCGGGTGCAGTTCACATTTGAAATGTAGCTATATGTTGAACACAATTTGAATCAAAATGCTGACAAAAGTGTAAAGTGCCTCACATGCTGGGGATGAAGATGATGTCCTTGGCGCGGTGCTGCAGCGCTGACAGTTTGGAGATCTGGTGGTACTGCTGGTCACTCACTTTGCCCTGCGGTAGAGTGTTGAGGAGGCCTTTGCGGTAGTCTGGAAGAATCTGAACACAACCACACAGAACACTGACACACATGTACAACGCTCCACATACTCATTACATTTATAAACTATTACAATTCTGATGCATGGCATATAGTACAAAACATGCAGCATCAATACAAGATGTTCCTAAACTTCTGGATAAAGATTCTTTACTGGAAGATCAAAATGAATATTTGAAGTATTCTTACAAATGTGGTAAGAAAAGTCCTATTAAAAGAGAATTCAATACTGTCAACTGGACAGTTATTTGAGTGAAGAGCTTTCCCAGCTTATCCAAGCAACTTGTTGAGTTCAGGTCAGATGCTGGTATCACTGCCTTGTGTCTGTCTGAAGGAAGGAACTAACTGCACTGAAACTACTCAGAGACACACAACTTACTGCACTGAAACTACTCGGAGACACACTTACTTGTTCACAGTTTGAGAGAGGCAATTCCAAACCAAAGTGATGAGTATCAGTATGAGCAGTTAGGGGAAGATGTACTCAATTTTGTTAGTTGTTGTTACTTAAATAAAAGTAGAGATGCTGAAGCAAATAAATACAGTAAAAGTAAAAGAATCACTTGATGTGATGTACAAAATGTACAAAAAGTACCTGTTTGAAAATGTACTTAAAGAGTAAAAAGTAAAAGTATTTTACGCAGATTTCTGAGATAATAAAGCTTCAAATGCAGTGATTTTAATAAACATTTGTGCTGAATTTTGTTAAACAGAAACAATTATTTTCTCCTTCCTAGCTATTTTAATATGTATATTTTTGTTTACTCAAACTATGACCTTGATTAAAAATAAACCCTCGGCTTCAGCTCTAACAATAATAAAAATATTTTTACTTTTCAACCCTGTTTAAAAATGTAGTGGAGTAGAAAGTACAGATACTTTTTTACTTAAAAGGTACAACTTTTCTGGTGGAGTTAAAAGCTTTATGCTATTGCTTTGTCTGGAATGTTTCATAGTATGGGAAGAAATCTTTCTATCTTCATGGAGACTGAACCACACCAAGTTACAGGTCAGATCTGTGGGGAGGTGACCCTGTTCACAGTCAGAATTACAGTTTTTCTAGAGATTTTTGAGTTATTAAACCATCTGTAATTGCATAAATGTAAAGTAAAGCTGTTTAATTTCATACTGTGGAACATCCCAGACAGAGCAATGACATAAATAGTTACACAATGCACCTTTAAGTCGAGTACTTTACTTTTACTTGGTTACGTTCCACCCGAGTAGCAGTGTAGTTGTGATACCTGGTTGTAGTGCATGGCCACACACAGCTCGTTGTCAAACTTGAGCGTCTGCGCCCACACCACTCGTCTGAACCAGAAGCTGTAGTTGGGGTCCAGAAGCTCCGCCTCCGTCGCCACGTCCAGGATGTACTCGTGTTTGTTGAGGGGCCGCACGTTCTGACCTGACCAAACATCAGGAAAAACATGTTATGCTTCGAATAAAAGCCAAAATATCCATATATCCTAGTGAAAAGTCCCATGAATGTTTCTCTCCATAGTGATATTACTGCTTTGTTTGAGATGTTTCACTGTATGGCATTACACCTTTCTATCTTCATGAAGCCCAAACCAGATCAAGTTACAGCTCAGATCTGGCAACCCCGTTCACAGTCAGAATTCCTGTTTTTCTTGGTATTTTTGAGCTATAAAACCACCTGTAATTGAATAAATGTACGGCAGATCAGTTTAATATTCTACTGTGGAACATTCCAAGCAGAGGAATGACATTTCCATAGAATTTTTCCCTACTGAAAAATTACATAGTCCACCTTTAAGTACCAAATACATTTTAACAACAATATTTCTTTCTTAAACCACGACCTGAGTGAAGTCGATATGGAATAAATCAGCTGTAACCATTAAAACAGTGAATATGCCAAATGCATTTGTACAAACATCAAAATTCTAGCACTGTCACAAATAATTTAGTAAAATATATTTAGAAGATTTCAACAGTAGTCATCTTGACACTGTTTTTGCATATCAAGATGTTTCGGTTTGTATCCAGAAGCCATTTTCTCTTTGATGGTTCTGGCTTGATGCACTAGAGTTTAAATGAGTCCAAAACCAAAAGAGTTTTACTGAAAATGAAAACTAATGTGTGCTGTGTGGGAGAAAATAAAACGAGAAAACATGGAGTTGGTACAGAATAACAAATTCTCTTAACATTAAGAACAAAATACGTAACTTCTTTTACCTGAAATCAGTAATAGTTAGGTGCTTTGATTGTAGATTATGTAAAAATCCGTACTGTTTCTCAGACCTTTTTAATAAATTTGTTTGTTTTAGACAGGACATGACTCCAGATTCACTTGTCTTTGTAAAGTTTTTTCAAAATGTGGACAGAAATATCGAAGGGGGCTGTCCCTGGTTGGCTCAAGACTGGAGACTTGTCCACACTAGTCGTACACATAGTTTAATTTATATCCAACACGATATATTCACTGGTTTGATGATTAACATTGGGTTATGTTTGTGCAATCAGTAATTTAACAGATACTATTATTGTTAAAACGTATTTGGACCCTAAAAAATCATGATATATTGCAGAATCTCATGTGCAATATATAGATTGTATGCAGGCCCGTTGACAGTAATTTGCGGGCCCCCCTCTAATATAAATTAATAGGAAGGAGGGTCCAAACGGGCCCCTAAACCCTGGGGAATAGAACAGGGGCCAGCGTGGGAGCCCTGTATCATGTATCGTACCAAATTGTCAGGGACCCTGTGATTTCTACCCTTAGACAGAATCTTTTCAGTGAGCTTCATGGATGGAAAAACAAAGAAACTGTGTATACTTCATCTTGTGACTGTAGGAAGCACAACATTTTAATAGAAAATAATGTAAAAACTTGGCAAGAGAATAAGCCTTAAAGGTGCTATGTGTAACTTTCATGGTGGAGGATCCAACATGTACAAGAAAAGTTACATAGTGCCTCTTTGAATGCAAAAGTTTTGAAGTAATGCAAGGAACTCTAGCTATTTTTGTTTTTACAGAATCAGTTTGTTAGATCAATTATCAGTTTGATCCTTTTAATCCTTTTCCTGATCAGAACATATTGAGTTAAATAATAATGAAACCAAACAAGAGGACCACATCCTGAAACCCCACACTGACTTGCATCCCTAATTAGAATCCATTGTCTCCATGGTAACGACAAGACTTTGATTAGCCCCGCGAAGCAGCTAGCGGCACTGACGATTCACAAAGCAGGAGCAGTAGAGTGCTGTGCTGCCCCCTGCTGGGCCTCTGAGTACAGCACAGCGAGAGCAGATGTCAGCCTCACGTGGGCTCTGAACCAAGAATACCCCCACGCGCTCATCTGTCAACCGAGTGTTGAGCTCAAATGTTCACACTCACTTCTCAGATACCTGCCTTTCACCTGCCTTAGGACAATAGATGAAATGTAGCAAATGTGCAAATGTTCATGTTGATGCTGTTTGCTGCTGGCCTCTGACACAGTGATTACAATTATGTTTTAGAATGTTCCATCCTCTTTGTCATAGTGGTAACAAGGGCACCTCCAGTTCTATTACTGTTGACATTTCTGTGGTTAGATTTATCTTTGACTCATCTAAGTGTTACAGAGGCCATCCCTCATTATCTGTTTGTATGGGCCACTTCTCTCACCGAAGCTTAATCCAATTGCATGAAAACACACTTCTTCAGTACTTAACAAAGATGTGAGGCTCCCAGAGATCAAATGATTGAAAGGTGGATGTATCAGGGACATGCATGGTTTGCCCGTATCAGAAAAAATAATGGAGAAAATATCACAGGGACTGAAAAACATGGCAGATTTCTGCAGAATCAATGAGTGAAGCACAGAGTTCCTTTGTTTCATGCGTTTCTGAAATAAAAACAAAACAAAACAAATCTGATTGCACGATCACATTTGGCCAGGCTTGAGATGGGGAGCGTGGGGACCAGTCTGTATAAAATACAGAGAGCAGTCAGTCTTGGCTTCTAATTAAACCTCCATGTGTGACTGATAAAATAAATGCAAATAAATACATCACATCTCATGTGGGAGAAGTCTTGTTTCTGTACAGACCTGGAGCTCTGTGTTTGGTGCTGGCAGCCACACACGCTGATAAGCTCATTTGAAATGGAAATCTGATCCTGAGTCATCTCTGGTTACATCACAGTTCTTAAATATAGTCAACTTTCCCTCCAGCGGAAACTCCAGCATCATGATATATGATCTGCTTTACTGACAACTCTCCATGTCTGTGTGTCTGCTACATGTGTCATGTTTGTTACTTCTGTTAGTCACTAAAACGTGTGTGTGTGTGTGTGTGTGTGTGTGTGTGTGTGTGTGTGTGTGTGTGTGTGTGTGTGTGTGTGTGTGTGTGTGTGTGTAATACTCACTCGTACACAGTGTGTCATGGATTCATGTGATGTTTGTGAGTTCACAAACTCAGGAGAATCCATCTTGAGATACTCCTGCTGTAAGGTTATTTGGGCAGGTGGACCAATCACTGAGCAGCACTTTGTGCATTTATGGACAGGGAAAGATGTCTGTGCTTTTCTCTCGGCTGAATGTAACAAGTGTTTGTTTGACCAATCAGATTCAAATATTCAGCATGATGTTCCATGACATGATCAATCTGGCTTTAACTAGAGCTGGTTACCTCTGTTAGTGACTAAAAACACAGCGTATTCTTCCATGGCCTCCAGTCGATGCAGGCCCATCTCATAACACAGCTCCTCTATCACCTCCAGAGCAACCTGCACAAACATGCCAAGTAACAAGGATTGTCAGAACATTGATACCAAAATACTTACACTGATATTAAGACATGAACAAGCATTGATAATTGTAACTAATATAAGACCACATGATCAAATTAAATAAATCATTTTTTCTGTGTTGAGAATAACATTATTTTCTAGTATATACTGTGATATAGTGTTACTATGCTATTACTCTATTTCTATTTACTTTACTTGCACATGTGCATTTATATAATTATGCCTTATCTGACACCAGGCTATTTTTGCTACTTAGAATTTATTATTAGCATTTATATTTTTTCTCTTTGTTAATATAATATATTGTTACTACTGTTAGCTAAATAATTTCTGTATAAAGTCTGTATAATTCTAAGTCTAAAATTAGAATATAGATTTGTGCAATGATCATGCGCTTTTGGACTTAAAGGGCCTATATTATGCTATTTTCTGATTTATATTCTAATGTCACAAACAGACCTGGAGCTGTGTTTTGTGCTCACACATGTTTAATACACAAACCCTGCATATTTAGACCAAGTTCTTCTCTCAAACAGAAAACACCGTTCCACCTTGTGATGTCATGTGGTAATACAGAAAGTGCTCCACTGTGTTTTTTAAATCCATACAACTTTACAAGAATCGTTTGGATGATTTCAGCTCTGGAATTGTGAATCTCTACTGAACTAAAGGTATAATATAGCTGTTAATTTGAAAACTACAGCTTCATGACATCACAAGGTGGAACAGAGATTTCTGAGGTTTGGAGATGATGTAAACAGACTAAAAATAAAGGGTTACTCAAACATGTGTGAAAGAAACAAAACTCAACATAGGTATATTTTTGATGAGGTCACAGCATTCTAATATGGCTTAAAGCTCACACACTTTTGTAACATAGGACCTTGACCTGCTCACAGATACTCACAGAGCAGGTCTTGAGCTTCACATGGCGCTCGATTCCTCCAGGGAAGAGGAACAGCTGCCGCTTGGAGCTGCGTCCCGCCTGTAGGAACACACAAACATGATACAAGAGCGTCACTGATGTGGAAACTCCAGTAAGCTATTACACAAGACAAGCTCATTAGTAGCACTGAGAGTACACGAGGTTTATTATTCACACACACTTTCAGTTTGGAATGTGATATCAGATGGTGTAAGATTATGTCAGAATAGGTCAAGTGCAGGGGGTACGGGGGACATGTCTGTGCAGAGAGGGAGGTAGAAGTTAGGGCTGTAACAATATCCACATCTCGATACAATAATCACCTCACGGTACAATATTTTCTGCAATATTTTGTGGAAGCTAACCAAATTGTTAATATGATACTTTTTCTCTTTTAAAATGTCTTGAAAAGCCTTTGATACTGTTATAGAAAAAAGAACTTAGATTTAAAAGGGCATAATAACAGGTATTTCTTGTTCTTCTTCTTCTCATGTAATATGCACTGAAACAGCAAAGGATCATGGTCTATGTAGTTCCCTCTATTCCCTCTATTTTAGTAATTAAATATTGACATAATTGATAACTGTAACATATAATCACCCCAACTCATCCCATCTCAACAATATTCTAGACCTATAGAGTGTTTTGATGTCACATAATGCAAATTTAGCCTGAGCTGTTTCTAAGGAACAATGACACATATTACAGAAGACATTTCACTTCTGGAGGTTCTGACCATCATTGCTGTCAGCTCCATGCTGTTGGGAGGAACTATCCGGCCTCCGTACTGAAAGGTCTTCTTCAGGTTCTGCTCACACGCTTTGGCGATACCTAAAACATAAGACATATTGTCGTTATGAAACTAAAGCATGAATTCAGTCGAGGTGATGCAGCCGTGGAGTTGAAACACGGGATATAATGTTGATATAAAGGGGCATTGTGTGACTTTTCTTTAGGAGGGTCCATCAAAAGCTCTTCTCCATGGAGTGCTTTATCTGAAATGTTTCACAGTATGGCATTAAATCTTTCTTCAAAACAGAATCCAAATGACTGGTTAGCTCTGTGGAGAGGCAAGCCTGCTTACAGCCTGTTTTTCTAGGTATTTTTGAGCGATAAACTGTAACTACCTGTAACTGAATAAATGTAAGGTTAATCTGTTTAATATCATACCGTGAAGTATTTCCGAATAATCAGGTGTTTACATGGTCTTTTTTAAAGCAGAATTATTTTTTATTCTGAATTAAATTAGTTAGAATCAGAATTAAAGCTGTCATGTATACGTGGCAAATGTTCCCCTTTAAACTGATATAGTGTGAACTTAATAAATTAAATACATTTGAATTAAATATATTCAAACAAATGCAGGGAAATCTTTTTGACAAACTAGCTTATATAGGCAAGGCTGTCCATTTGATGTACTGTCATATCATTTCAACAGAGCAACAGCAGGGATTTACAGAGTTCCCAACAATTCCATTCACAATACATGACTTATGTTACTGATATTAAGACAATATCACAATATGGCATTACTTTTAGTGCAAGTGTATCCCAAAATGAAGTATCACAATATACTGAAATCTGCACTGCAAAGATTTTAAAAGTTATATAAAGTCATTCATCTTGTTTTCAGATTTATTATCTACTTCTTAGTTCTGAGATTGCTTAGTTCTAGTTTAGAGGTTTTTTATTTTATGAGAACTTATCAAGTAAAATGATCTTGCTGCATGGACAGATAATTTCACTACTTTTAAGTCATTCTCTAATAGAATTAAGTGTTTATATCTTACATTTTAGCCGAGCTTAGACAAGTTAAGATGACTTGAATTTTTTAAAGTTTTATCATAATTGGAGTAAATTTCACGAGTAAAATTATATGCAAAGTGGAACATGCAAAGTAACAGGAAAATACATCTTGCTACTCTAAGAAAAACTTTTTGCACTTAAAATATGCTTAGATTAAGAAAAACACACTTTATCCATTGGTAGCTCATTTTACTTGTCGAGTTAAATCTACTCAAATAAAATGAAATGTTCTTCATTTACATCATTTTAATATAACTAGATATTTAGATATTTTATTCCAGTCTGTACACAACTACTTTGTGGCCTTTAGTTTTCTATGAAAGCAGGATCAGTATATTTGGAGTCAATATTCACCGTGTGTACATTATATGAATATTATATGAATTAGTAACTTCTATTACAGATAGATGTTGCAAACTAAGTCTTAAACTGTTTCACTGCAGTTTATTTGTTGTCTAAATCTTCTCTCGTGTCATTGTGTCAGTCGCATAAATTCATTTCAGAGTTATAGTTTATCGTCTATTTTGAAAGCAGCAATATATCTATGACATAATCCCATAAAGCCGCGGTGACAGTGCAGGCTTGAGTGTATTTGTTTTTTACCCTGGTACTGAGCCCCGGCACTGCGCGAGGCCTGGTGGAGGTACTTGAGGATGAAGGGCTTGAGCACCTCGGAGCAGCGGTGGAACGCGGTGAGGATGTAGAGCAGCCTCCAGCCCCGACTACAGCTGTCCCTGAGGGTGAGACTTAGGGTGAGCCACAAGGACGTGTGTGTGTGTGTGTGTGTGTGTGTGTGTGTGTGTGCGTGTGTGTGTGTG
>KN517133.1:10438-23300 GCA_000787155.1 Scartelaos histophorus
GTGTGCGGAGGACTCACGGCTTGGAGCTGGTGTTGGAGGTGAGCTGTTTGAGGAGCTGACAGTACGCCTCGTCCCTCATCAGGGGGAACTCTCCGATGACCTGAGGGGGAAAAGAGGTACAACTCACCTTACCTTATGTAACAGAGAATACTCCCTACAACTGTGCAACAACTCACCCTTATGTAACAGAGAATACTCCCTACAACTGTGCAACAACTCACCCTTATGTAACAGAGAATACTCCCTACAACTGTGCACCCTTATGTAACAGAGAATACTCCCTACAACTGTGCACCCTTATGTAACAGAGAATGTCCCTTCAATAATCATATCATCTTTGCATCCTTACGACTTCTTGTATATAGTAAAGATATTTTTATTACTTATTGTTATATTTTATTTGTAGTTGCACATACATTTACTGAATTATGCCTTATTTGACACCAGTTTCTTGCTATTTTTTGGTACTTATTTAGAATTTAGAATTTATGAATACTGTATATATTTTTTGTCTTTGTTATTACATTATATTGTGATGTGTGAGCTACTGTGTCCAGATAATTTCCTTTGTGGGTCAATAAAGTCTAAATGAATGTGGCAACAATGTTTAAATGTAAAACTAACTTAATAGAATGTATTTATGTGAAATTAACATCTTTTTGTTCTTTAAATGTTAACATTTTGGTAATAGCTAATGGGAATGAAATAAACAAATAAATAAATGTTCATCAGTTGCCAATGTGAACACGGTCATAAGGTTTTTACATTGTCTGAAAAAACGGATTTAAACAAAAAGCACGTTCATGGAAGTTTGATTTTCATCAAAAAGGTAAAAGTACGACCAAACATATAATAAGAATTCACCTTTACACAAGTTTGGACTTTACCTTGAGAAAAGTGCTGACCACCTCCTGCTCTGATGTGCCTCTTAGCGCAGAGTCACCCATGAAACGCATGATCACTGAACAGTTCAAACAAACAATATTTAATTAACAATTACATTTTACTATGGGAGATACAGTGAGATTACTCAATTTAACAATTTTAAGAAACTTTACCAAATAATTACCAAATAATGAATGAGTGATAAAAAAGTATTTAAAGTTATGTAAAATTGACTCTTAAGAGCTTTAAACCACCGGCATGAAGCTGGCCCCCCATCAAACACAAATCTACACGAAAACTGCATCTGTCATTTGTGCTCTGTTTGTGCTTTGTGTTATAAAAAATTTAGGTTGTGATGTACATGTCAAAAAATGTAAATGTCCTGCTCCATGTCACGAAGTGGTAGTTTTCAGGTTAACAGCCACCTTTTAGCTTTAGTTCAGTAAAGATAAGCAATAGGGTTGAAACTATATCCAAATGCTTCTAGTGGATGTGTACGGAGTTTAAAAACATAGTGGAGCACTTCTGTTACCACATACCCCATGACATCATTGGTGGTTTCAGAGTTCTCAGCCTAAATATGCAGGGTGTGTGTGTTCAACATGTGTGAATGAAACAAAACACAACTCCACATATCTGTACGTGATGAGGTAACATTATAGCATTTGATAAAAAAGAGTGTAATATGGGCCCTTTAACATTTTTTGCCATATATAATAAAATGAATTACTTGTCTTGTACTTTATCTTTGTAAAAAAGGTTTCAAAGGTAGTAACCGGAGTCTTTGCTATGAGACAATATACTGCGCCAATAAAATTTAGCTCCTCATTTAGAAAAATCCACTATGTTTTCAGTGAACTTCTCAGATTGTACAAAATGCTTAACCAGAGAAAGAGTCAATCCAGGGATGATACTGCAAATGTTGATCTTGCCTAATTGGTCATAGCCACTGAATTTAAAGGTCCCATATTACGCAAAATCAGGTCATGTGTTACAGTGCGATCACCTGCTCAGTTGTGGAGGTTGTAGTGGTTTGTTTCACTCACAAGTTTGCTTAATCCTGCATTATTCGTCTGCCTACATCTCTAAAACTTTACTTTACAATACCCATAAGCTGCTGCCTTTAAAACAAATATATATGCAGGAGTTGTGTGTTAAACATGTGTGAAGGAAACAAAACACAACTCCAGGTCTGTTTTTGATAAGGAAACATTATAATGAATAAATAAATGTGTACAATATAAGTTGGTGCATTGGGGGTGACAGAGGAGGAGGACGTACTCTGGAACAGGTCAGTGGCGGCTCGGTTCATGCCCGGGTCTGTGAACTCAATCAGGGACTCAGACAACGGGTTCTGTGGAAGGAGACAAGGCACAGAGAAGACACAAATATGTATCTTTAATATAAATGTATCTTTAATATAAATACACAACAAAACACATTTTATTTAAAAGGAAAATTTTACTCCTAAAAACAGACCTGAATAACGCAAAAAAAAATATCTGCTAGCACTGAAGTTGATTATCTGCATAGTTAAGGCGGTTTATGCTCTGGAATGATCCGCCAATTAAGGTATATCGATTTTTAAAACAGGAGCACATCCTGCAATCTTACTGTGAGCGGGGTCCCCTCTTCAAGGATATGATCTGATCTATGTGAAACTAAACACTAAACTGTGTATATGGCATTATCTACTGTTCTTGTCTGTCTGTTCTGTCTTGTTATTTTAATGCAAACTAGATGCATTCGCAGCTTTCTGGTCAAAATGCTTAAAAAAAGTTTGTGCAGTCTCCAATGGCCTCTGCAATCACACAGCACAGTCCTGATCACTGGCTGCAAGGGCGGAGTTTGAAGTGTTTATATGTGTTAGTCTGTCTGTATTGATATTGCTTTGGTCCAATTTATAAGTCGACAGCTTCGGGGGTATTATACTTCATATTTTACTGTATATTGCGTCATTTTGTATTAAATAAAAATAATTAGACCAATCACACTGTTCCTCCTTCCCTCTTACTCTGTTCTTCAGTCCTCCAGGTACTGCCTGGTTTAGCAGCTCTATTTGAAATGCAGTTGTGGGAGTTTAGGTGTTTAGTCCAAACTTAAGCTCACCTTAGAGAATTTGATCATTTCTGTCAGCTCTCTGCTTTTGCCTTTGCCTTTGAGAGAGTCCCTGAAAAAAGAGACACAGTTTTACAAAAGCAAATAAGTATTAGGTAAACACTGTGTGATAGTATCATTTGTAGTAGATGTTTGTGGCGCACCCCTTCTCCATGGTGGCCTGTCTGAAGTACTTCTTGGCAAACTCCAGCATGTCGTATTTACTGTCCTGCAGAGCTCTCTCGTCCAGCTCTCCCTCTGCAAAGCCTTCAAGAGACACTTTCTGAAAAACAACAAGGTGGGGGGTGTTTCACTTCTATGAGGTATTAACTGCAAACACATAACACATTTAGATCACCATGTTGCCTTTTATTGTTTTGAACATGCTATATTTCACTTTCATTCTTTGTCATTCCTTAAAAGTGCATTGTGTAACATTTCTGGTTGGGTCAAATGCTTTTCTCCATGGAGATTATTCCTTTGGCTGGAATGTTTCACAATATGGTATTAAACCTTTCTCTCTTTATGGAGAACCAGACCAATTTACAAGTCAGACCTGTGGAGAGGCATCCCTGCTCACAGTCAGAGTGCCTCTTTTTGTATGTAGGTATAAAACCATCAGTAACTGAATGTAAGGTCATACACTGGAACATTCCAGAGCAATGACATAACCATAGAACCCCCAGTGAAAAAGTTACATAGTGCACTTTTGAAATATGAGAATTGCATTATAACATAAATAGTGAAGTAGCATTTAAAGCCAGTTAGCCTTAACATGTACCTCGATGGTGTGGTCGATCTCGTGGGCAGCCATGGTGGAGGCAACTGCCACAGCCACAGCAGACGACACAGCCACCTGCCCCGGGCCCCCCTGTGGCTCCGACGTACGGTCCAAAGGCAGAGACAGGAAGTCAGGGGCAGCTACTGGGTGAACACAATCCGAGGGAAAGGCCCCGGAGCGACCAAACACCGCACCGAACTTCCACCCTGTTCACATACAGAGAGAAGGGCTTACTTAAAGGGCCCAAAGTACAAAGTAAAAAGTACAGTATCTTCTGATCTGTTCTAATGTTGTTTCCTCATTACAAGCAGACCTGGAGCTGTGTTTTGTTTCATTCACATGTTTAACACACAAATCCTGCATATTTAGGTTGAGTTCACGCAGACAGAAAACACTCCATTCCACCGTGTAATGTCATGTGGTAATACCGATAGTGCTCCACTGTGTTTTTAAACTCCATACACCTTCATTCAAATCATTTGGATCAGCAGACCGTTCAGAGGTTACATTTACTTGAGTAACTTTTTAAATAAATTGTACTTTTCTGACAACTTTTCTAGCCACATACTTTTATTACTGCTTTAGCAATATATTTGACAGTGTAAAAGGACTGTTACCCGAGTAAAAGTCTACACAATATATGACTGAAATATTATGTCCGAACAGTTACTCTACAAGTTTTTCTTGACTGAGTAGGATTTTTCCCAAATACTTTGTAAATCTTACTTCATAATTTCTTGGACTACTACTTTGTCCTTCTAGTAATCTAGTAGCAGATTTTGGCTACTGTACTCACCTCTGTTTATACGAAATTGAACATTTTAAATGCTGGCATAGGTTGACATTAACCAATAATTATTATTATTAATTCATTCTTACCAAAGTCTGCAGTGTCTCTCTTTAGGTCCTCCAGAAACACCACCTTCTTCCTCACCACACAGCCATAACTGTAGCCTATAGACACAACCACAACAACAATAAACATCCATACATCCATATCCATAGGACACAGACTGTATAAACGAGTGGACTTAAGGAGTGTGACGTCACCCATAGCGTTGGGCCACAGTAAAATAAAGGTGACAAAGGCTAGCAGATATTAGGAACGAATTTGTTCATAGTTTCATATTAGCAATAGGTATTAATTTATGGACCAAATAGCAAATAAAAAGCCATAAGAGTAGCCTTGTTCAGTGAGTTGCATATGTTTGAACCACTAACCCTTGTCCAGTCCATCCATAACCTGCAGCCGGATCACGTCTCCTTTGTGGAAGTTTAACATGGCATGGTCATCGGACACAAAGTTACGCTCGGCAATCACATAGTCGGAATTCTGAAAGAGGAAATGAAAGTTTATGTCAATCATTAGAGAAATTGAAAGAAAGTGACATTGTAATGAATTGTATGAATATATATGTTTAGGTGTGAGACATATGTGAAACTTTATAGAGAATTTTATTGAGAAGTAAGAAGAGAGACAAAAACTTTACTTTTCTGGTAGAGGGTCCATCACCTGCTTGTTTCTATGGAGATATCATTGCTCTGCCCTGAATGTTCCACAGTGTGACATTAAACAACTCTACCTTACATTTATTCAATTACAGGTGTTTTTATAGCTCAAAAATACCTAGATAACAGGCATTCTGATTGTGAGCGGGGTTGTCTCTCCACAGATCTGACCTGTAACTTGACCCTGACTTGGTTTTGAGCTCCATTGAAAGATTTAATGCCATACTGTGAAACATTCCAGACAAAGCAATAACATCTCCATGGAGAGAAGCCTTTGAAATAAAAAATCTTACAAAAGTCTTGTTCTTTCTATCATATGTTGGACTTGTAAAAACAGATCGTTGATGATGAGCGGCGTACCTTTTTGATTTCGCTGATGAAGGAGTCGATGAGGTGTTTGACCTGCGGGGCTTTGGCTGAGAACAGGATCAGCTTCTCATTGGTCAGATTAAACTCCAGCATGTTCTCGGACGGGATGGTCACAAACAGAATGTCCGCGTAACTGTGGGAGAAGTCGCACAATCTCATACTTTGAATGATCCACAAGGAAATTACTTGGACACTGTAGCTCACACATCACAATATATTACAATAAAGAGATAAATGTACATATGTAATATAGATACAGTATATCACAGTTATATACAAGAGGTCATAAGGAAAAACAGTGCCAAGGTGAGATATTGATTGACAGGACATAGGGTTATCTGTTCCATAAGGGTGAGTTGATGTACAATTGTAGGGAGTATTATCTGTTACATAAGAGTGAATTGTGCAGTTGTATGGAGTATGGTATGAATGTAGTCCTGTATCTCTCACTGTTTAAGCGGAACTGCTCCTCTGTTCCTCTATAGTCTGGTAATCCATGTTTCAGTTTAAATTACAAAATAACATAGCAAAGACACACTTTTTTTTGGAAAATACTAATTGATACTAATACTAAAATACTAACTGATACTCATTTGAGCAGGCATCAGTACTAAAAAATGTCTAAGATCACTAAAATTAGACTATAATGGAAGTGTAATGTTACCCTGTATGAATGGGAAACACTTTATATACTTATGAAATGATTTGGATCCTTATTGATGTATTTATTGTGCTCACGTGTACGGTCGGAGCACTCTGAAGTAGTCCGGAGCAGCCGCACTGCTCTTTACCGTCTTCAGCAGTTTGATCCCACTGTGAGACACAGACAGCACCTGGACCCCGGTGCCCACGCTGCCCTACATGTGCACAATAAAACTGAATATCAGCAGTTGGAAAAAAAATAAATGTTGCTTTAAATAATTTCAAAATGATTCCCTCCTGAACATGTATCTGGAGCTGTAATTTGATTTCATTCCCCTGTGTTTGGGTAATCAGACATGCTCAGTCAAGTCACTCAAAGGAGATTAAAGGGCCCATATTAGGCTATTTTCTGAACTACTGCTTCATGACATCACAAGGTGGAGAAGAGCATTTTGAGCTTTGGAGATGTAGGCAGACTAATATTAAGGATTACTCAAACATGTGTGAATGAAATAAAACACTCCAGGTATGTTTTTGAAGAGGTACCAACATTCTAAGATGGCTTAAAGCGCACAAGAGTCAATTCTGTACAATATAGAACCTTTCAAACTAAAATAAAACAGAGGGGTAACAATTCCTGCCATAAAATTAGAATATTTGGAAAAATTCATCTGCGCCTGTGGTTGGGGGAGTCTCACCGATGCAGGGAAGAGTCTGGAGAAGTAGATCTCCCAGGTTTCTCGAGCAGCATCGATGACGATCTTCTTCACGCTCTCGTCCACCGGGTCCATGTTCTGCTCCACATTGTGCTTGGCTGTTACACACACATGTTGGGTTTCCATGATTCTAGGGCATTATTGACTGACTTGCATTCATTCAGACTGATCCTAACCTAAACCCTAACCTTAACCCACATTAATCTATATAAGAACTTTATACATTCTTTATATAAATGCATTGTTTCCAAGTACTTATTCATGCATAAATAGTAGTTTTTGCATTAAATACCGTGCATGTCTAGTCTTGTGAGTGCAGTTTGTGTCAGATACACAAAGATACGAAATAGTTTTGAGAGCTTTTGTCACGCTCCCTTTTTAGTCTCAGTAGGACATGGTTTTAGTTGAACAGGAATTTCTTTAATCCGCTACAGCGATTAACTTTTAAGATGCAGTGTTTCTCTGATTTGTTAATCCGCCTGTCAGACAGGCTACAGTTTCACATCACAAAGTAATGTAAAAGCTTAAAGTAATGTAAAAGCATGCGATATTGGCTGGCCAGATAAAAACTAATTGCTACTAAAGATGATCTAGGTGTTTTTATTTTGCTATTTTGTCTATAAATCAAGATATAGGCTAGCATTAGCAACAGGTTTGACTGACAGCGTTGCTAAACCAGCGGTGTGAGTGGGAAGGGGCATTTCCTTCCACAGACTCGCTTCAGATTGACTCTTTGGTTGTTATGTTGGAATTCCAAATATGGAACTCAGCTCCAAATTTGTATCAGTAACCGAAATATTGTAATATTGTATCGTCAAAAGTCTCACAATAATCTCGTGGATCATTAAAATATATCGAATTAAATGTATTTTTGCTTAAATCAATAATCATGTGTTTTTTATGTCTTTCTTTGTGATTTCATTGTCTTTCTTAATCTGTAAAGCATTTTGAATTACTTTGCGTATGAAATGTGTTATACAAATAAACTTGCCTTCCCATGGTGCACCAAAAAAACAGAGGGAACTACATAGACCATGATCCTTTGGTGTTGTCAGTACAGAATACATGAAGAAATAATTGTTATTAAGCATTTTTAAATCTTAATTCTTCATATTATAACAGTAACAAAGGCTTTTCAAGGCTTTTCCAAGGCTTCTTTTAAAAGGAAAAGTAGCATATTCACAATTCTGTAAGCCTGTAAGAAGTATCAAACCATGGGATGCATATTGTGAAAATATTGTATCGAAGGATTTTGATATCATTACATCTCATACTCGTAACATAAATGTATTGACAACGGCAGTAGCTCACAAAGACACATGTTTGTTCAGAGGCAGATCGGAGGAGAGGGGAGGAGACAGCCTACCGAACAGAGCCTTCATCCTCTGCCTTTCATCCCTGGTGATCCGAACGCATGCCTCTGACAGCGTGTCATTCACAATCTGCAGCACAGAGGAGCACAGGGGGAGAGGGAGAGAAGGATCCTGCTGCTTATGTGGGCTATGATCTCGTAATCACACAAGAAATGCACTCCTAAAATATATATTAGCGCTCTGGTCCTAACTGGTTTCTTTTGAGAAGGCTTTGTAACGCTACCTGTTTGAAGATGAGATCCAACACTAAAGGGTTGCTGAAGCTGTCCTTGGGATAAAATACCTGAAATGACAGTGGAGCATAAATACTGTTGAGAGGTCAAAAACTGCACTATATGTTAGGCTTGTCAAAAATAAATAAAAATCAGATACTAAGTAAAGCTATTAGGTACTAAAAAAGTCACATTGACAGGACAGAAATTAATCTTTCAGAAATGAATAGCTTTAAAATGATCTTGAGCTGTAACAGATTAAGTATAAGACTAATATACACTCATATATTAGTGTATATTAGTGTACATTTGATTACCAAATGGTAATCAAAAGAACGTATTACAATTTCTTGTTAAAAATCACATTTAATTGTCTAAATAAAGAGAGTTTTCACTATCATCATGCTATCCAAATTAGTCTGGTATCTCAAATTAGTCAAATCAAGTTTGTAGTTTTAGTATTGTGACAACACTACTACAAGTATATACACAACATCACAATATCAGATAGTAGTGATGTCAATTGATTACAGAAAAAAAAAAAGAATCATCCCATACTGATAAATGTGCAATGACTTTAAAGTTGTAAACTTTAAAACCTTCAGTTTTGAAGCATTAATCATTTGAGAAAATTATCTTGAATTCTTGAATTTATTTAGCTTTTACAAATCTAAATAAATTATTTCCACAACCAAATGGTTATAATTTAAGTATAGTTTCAGCTTCAACTTCAACTTCAACTTGTTCAGATTAGCCAAAAATACTGAAGTAACTGTTACTTCCGAATGATATTACTAGAAATCAAAGGATGTAGCCGCACCTCCTTCCGCAGGTAGAGCCTCCAGGGCACGTTGGTGTAGGTGTAGTGCTCCTCGTTGGGGGCCTGGTGGAGCTGCGTCTGGATAGACTCTGTTTCTATGGGAAGATCTCGAGAAACTGCAACACATTATTTAATGAAGAGCAATTAAATACGAGGAAGCAAATATAAAGTACACTTCTGTTTCATCAGCTACAAACACACTAGTGATGTGGGCATGAAAGAGCTGTTCATACCAGTGAGGGGCAGATATTTTATATCTATATTTTCAAACTTGGACTTACTAAATGCCTTTTTGTGAATTGCTGAGATCCGTTTTATAATTACAAGTATAGTTCAGATACAATTTTTATTTTGTTTGTAGTAAACATGAGTTCTGTTTGGGGGACATCAGTGTCTCACAGAGCGGAGTCCTGCTCATGGACCCTGCCGTGTCCGGCATGGAAACACAAGCAAACAAAGCCAAAGGAAAAGAAGCTAATGAGGCTGCCTGTGAGGACATACTTGGTGGAGGAGGAGGCAGAGGGCGCTCTCTGGCTCTGGCTTTGCTCTTGATAGGCTGAGGGGCCACATCCTGCACAGGCACCTGTGCTGGAGAGGGTGGAGGACGGACCACAGGGGCAGGGGCCGGTGCAGGGGCTACAGGACGAGGCTTGGGCTGAAAACATTAAAAGAACTGAGTATTCAGTACTAATAAAGTGAAGAAGTAAAAGTGTGCATGTACAGTTGGAGCTGGGGGGTTGTCCATCTGTGGTTTGAGGATCTGCAGAGCTTCATCTCGAGCAGTCTGTTTCTTCTTGAACTTGCCCTCTGGTCTCCTGTTAAAAGCAAAATTTATATACATTTTTTTTTTTTTATTTTATAAAATACTTCATCGTACAGTAGGAAATAATCGATGTAGAATAACTTGGTTTATACTCTGTACAGTCTGACAGACGACAGGGAGTTGGGAGGAAGTTAAAAATTAAAAAAGTATCTAGTAATTAATGTATGTATTCTGACTGAAGTAATCTGAACTAATGTTATACATATTCTACAATTTACTCTAGTGAGGAGTTTTATTTAGCCTACATGCTGTTTTGTTGCTATTAACTCACCTCTTCCCAGGAGGCAGGGGCTCAGGAGGAGGAGGGGGAGAGTTGTATCTTTTGATGATTTCTTAAAAATATAAAATATGTGTATTTTGTATAGACAATACTGTAATGCATGTTTTGAAACCAACGGTACATAAATAATGTTATTAACACAAACCTTGGACGTCATGACTGGGCACAAGGTGATCTGTGAGCTGAGAGGAGTATTTCACCACTTCTGTAGCAGGGGCTGGAGGAGATGTATCTACAGGAGCTAAAATGCACAGAGCACATACGCATCCTCAGACTTTGAACGTGGAGTTTTGACTAGTTTAGATTTACACAGAGATAGAACCTTGATTATTGTCTCATACAATTTCCCCCATTCTTCCCATTTATTCTTTCCATAGACCCGATGAGTAAAGGTGCGATGACTACAGGATGAATAATAATAACACAATCATTACAATTAGAACTAATTCAATGAATATATTAAAAATCTAGAAAAGTAAATTTGTAACTTAGCAGTTTTAGATTTTGTGGCCCAAATACTTGATTGAACAAAACAAGCTGAGCGAAGCTGAGAGAGAGTTGAGGTCCTATTGCTGACCAGAAAAAAGTTACATTCCTATTGAATTTAATCTGCATTAAAATGTAACTAATGAGAAAAACAATTTTAGGTTTATGTGAAAAGATGCAGTACACGTATTTGTCCACCAAATGGTGCTGTCCTCCTACAGACACACTGTAGTACACCACACTGAAAATGTAATATTAGCTCCTCTTTACAACTTTTGGGATCACTTCGGAGGGCATTTCTGGCAGCAAGTAAACATAAGTAATTATACATGGTTTTCTGGAGTTTTTTTGAATAAATATAAGTCTATGACACCTAGAAACTTTGTATCACAGGTTAGCTGCAAGGTGCTTGCAGAGAACTAATCACAGCACAGATCTAGGCTAGTTTATACAGTATTTATGAACTCAGAGTGACTGGGATGGGCTGTATGAAGACATAGCTCGGTTGATAGAAGACAACATGTCAAACACTGCATAAACCTCTGAAAACAACTACATATGTGCAACCACAGGTGAATTAGTTTTATTTCTTTTAACAAATGATTACAATGACTTGTGAAACCAAACCTACTGAAAAACTGAGGTCATTTTTATAGTGTTTTTGCAGTGGGTGTGTCTCACCGTGCTTCTTGGCAGGTTTGTCCTTGTCTATGGGGGCGGCTGGAGCCTTTCTCCTCTGGACACTGTCTTTGCCTGACTGCGGATGGGAAGGGAATAGACTCATTAGAAAAATATACGATTATCATTATGATTATTGACAAGCACCAAAATCCACAAGTTTGGTTAATTTAATTTATTTGAAGGAACAATCTACAGAGACATTAAAGGTGCACTATGTAACTTTTTGTTTGAGGGTCCATCACCTGCTTGTTCTACAGAAGTGTCATTGCTCTGCCTGAAATATTCCACAATATGACGCTGAACAGTTTTATAGCTCAAAAATACAGGAATTCTGACTTTGAGCTGCATTGCCTCTCTGCTGACTGGACCTGTAACTTGGTCTTTTTTGGTATTCATGAAGATAGAAAAGTTAAATGCCATACTGTGAAACATTCCAGTCAAAGGAATAACATCTCCATGGATAAAAGCATTTGACAGGCCCTCCGCCAGAAAGTTACACAATGCTCTTTTAAACTCATAAATAACAAAAATGTCCGTACTAGATTATAGCGAAATAGCTAGCGCCCATCTCCAGTCCCTCTTTAAGAATGCAAATACATTCAGTGAACAATAAGAGCCATTCACACTGTCCACTCTCTGTCCCCCACACATGAATGTCATCTTATATACAGTACAGTAAGTACAGTACAGTACAGTACAGTACAGTACAGTACCTATCATTTCTACATTTCACTATTATATCAGTCCATAGCTTGTAAAAAATATTTGACAAAACCAGTGGTGGAACATAAAGTAAAAGTAGTAAAGTACTTAAGTATAAATATTATGTATCTGTACTTTTTAGAGTGGATACTTTTTACTTTTCCTTCACTACATCTGAAGGGAGGTACCTGTACTTTCTAGTCCACTACATTTTTGAACGGAACAAACAAATAAAAACAACTAGGAAAAAACTGAACAATTTAGCATAAATCTTTATTAATCTATAATATAAATCACTGAATTTAAGGCGTTATTAAACCTCAAAATCTGCACAAAATTTTACTTTTACTTTTTACTTTTTTACTTTTTACAAGTACACAGATATTTTTACTACAAAATACTTTTACTCAATTTGTCATGTGATACTTTTTTTTTTTACTCCAATATCTGTGCATTTACTTAAAGGAGCAATGTGTAACTTTTCTG
>JACN01050400.1:0-10179 GCA_000787155.1 Scartelaos histophorus
GTGCGTGTGAGTGTGTATGTGTGTGTATGTTTGTGTGCGTGCGTGTGTAAGTGTGTGCGTGAGTGAGTAAGTGTGTATATGTGTGTAAGTGTGTGTATGTGCATGTGTGTGTGTGTGTGTGTGTGTGGATGATTATAGCCCTGGAATTGCCACTTTCTCTGTTGAACAAAAGGCTTGTAGCTTGAAAACTACCACTTAATGACATCACAAGGTGGAACAGAGCATTTTGAGCTTGACTAATACTGCAGGCCTGCTCACACATGTGTGAATGAACAACTCTGAGTGTGTTTTTGATGAGCTACCAACATTATATCACGACTTAAAGCTCACAAGAGTCAGTTTTGTCCATGTTCCGAGGGGCCTGATAAGGGCCTTGTACTTTTTCTTAATTAATTTCAGTTTGATAAAAGCAAACTCTTATTTTCAGTCAAATAAACCATCCGGAGAAGAATCTGAGCTAGTTATCCCAAACCCACAAATACAAAAATAACCCAAAAATCATAAAACATTGAAAAGGAATTTTATATGAATTCCATCTGAACTTGTTTGCCTCGTTACAAGTCCCTAAATCTTGTATTTAGTGAGATCTGCTTCAGCTTTGACACGGGAATTGTCAAAACCCAACAAACGCTCTGATACTGTCTCTCATTATGGCTACTGAAAATATGATGATTCTTACATTATGGATACTTGAAATATCAAAATCTTCAACACCAAACTGGAACAATCTCTAAAATCAAGAGAGAAAATGCAGGTAGGCACTTGACTACACTATAGCATCAAACATTTAGCGACGTGAACTACATTCAGACAAATACAACAGCCCAATAAAATCCAGCGAAGACTCAAATATGCACATTATTCCTGAGTCCTGGCCTGATTATTTGCATTGGAGAGCGGAAAGGAGAGCTAACAAACCGTGCAACAAGCCTGAACAGCCATTCCCAGACAGAACAGGCACTTTCTTGTGTATTAGCGATGTCATTTCACGCTGTTGGGGCGATTTGAGTGCTCCTCTTCCTCTCCTCTTCCTTTCGTCCGCGGTGGCGTGCATAATAAAGAGGCGCTCGGAGCATTCGTCAGGCTGAGACGGACGGGGCCTATGGGTGCTGTCATGGAAGCGTTTAGGGTGTCAAGATTAATCGATCGTGCAATTAATAATGATTAGAGATGTTTGCTTTAAGGGGCACGGTGGCGTAGTGGTTCCGAAGGTTCAAGAAGGTTACGGGTTTGTTTAAAACTTCACGAACGTGGTGAGTTATGTGGTTCCATGTTCATCTTGTGGATAATCTTAGGCTTTTCAATGAAAGTGATGATCTATTCACAAATCTGAACATCAACTTTAATAATTGTTCAACCTCTGAGAAGAATTGCAGGGTTTAAAAGTTCACCATGTAACTTTTCTGATGCAATATTGGATTCAGATGTTCTTAACAAAGCCATATATCAGTTGTATATTATGTAACTAAAGAAAAACAGGAGGGGATTCAAATCAAATGGTTTCCTCTCAAAATTTACACTGTGGATCACTCATTCCACCCGACGCTTTACTTCCTCTTGTTATAATGAAACGATCACAGCCCCGAGTGGACAGAGGATTCGTCTTTGACAAGGCCTAATCACTTTTAATGGGAGTGTTTGTAGTAATCATGCGGGCCGCTCCGTCCCAGAGCTCAGGGCCTATTACACTGTGTACAATATTAATGACTCTAGTAAAAGCCGTTTAAAAAGACGGGCTCCCACCAGACCTGTGGCCGGGGCCTCCCCACTGCTCCCACAAGCTCACTGTTCAGGGCTTTAAGCTTCCTGTTATATGCAACATTTGTAGGACTTTTCCCATTAAAAAGATATAATATTTAGTTTTCACTTATTTATTTATTTATTTATTTATTTATTTATTTATTTATTTATTTATTTATTTATTTATTTATTTATTTATTTATTTCAGGGACAGTGCATATTAATTAACATTTGCATGTAAATATGCCAGAGTTAGCCAAACGGCTATTTTTCATCTGTAGTCCCTCGACAGATGTTAGTTGTCACACTACCTAACAAAATCACAATGCAAAGATAAAATTCATCATTCTAAAACGTACATTACTTCAGACAACTCAATTACAAGCATTCACCCGCAATCAATAACTAGTCAAATACAGATATTCATTTTCACTAAATAACTTAAAAATAATAATAACAGCTTACAGTCAAATTTTGTTAATCACCATGGCAACCCTCCTAATTTTCATAATTTTTCATCATCCTGAATATGGATAGGTCAAAATTCTTGGTTGTCACTGCACAGACAAACAGAAGCATGACATCGCCATGGCAACACCATGCAGAAATTTTAACCCTTTGACTTTTTGGATGAAAATGACCTGAAGAGTCACTATGCGTGTCACAAATTTCATGATCTTCAATGAATAATTAGCTGTAAATTTAAGAAAATCTGGACATTTTGTTAAGACAGTTGACAAAGATGAGTTGGGCTTTTCCCGGTGACTATTGCATATTAGAAATAACAAACATACAGTCCCAGGCCTGTGCAGGGGAGCCTGGATACATGTGTGCTTGGATACTGATGTTAATGCTGGGGGCGACGCAAAGTATTTAGAAATCTGAATGAAAAAAAGACTACCTGTGCTCAAGAGATTCATCACTAAACATAAAGAGCCAAAAAAGCTTTTAACAGATGCCTGATGATGTTAAATCTGGGCATGTGTCCCTAAACACAGTAGTTTGCTCTCACCCTGCTCCAAATATGATGTTAAATCCACATTGCCTTTAAATGCATAAATTACTTTGAGATTTTTCCAGTGTTGTTCATTTTTTTGCAACACTAACAGCCAATTTATTCTGGCTTCATGTTGGCCCTCTCCACACATTTATAGCTCACATTATACAACTAATGATGTCACTGAGATAGTTTTAACTCATTATGAAGTTAAGTGTTGTTCAAATGAGCAGCGAGGGAAAGTGCACCAACAATTATGAAATAAATCAAATGAAACATGTAAACATTAAACATGGTGGAATACAGCACAGTGTTAAGTGTATCACATTTTAAAAAATATATATTTTCTGGTCTATATTGTAATGCTATTAAAAACATTCATTCACACATTTAATACACAAATTTTCAAACACTCTGCTCCACCTTGTGATGTCATGTGGTAATACAGGAAGTGCTCCACTGTGTTTTTAACTCCTTACACATTTACTAGAATGATTTCAGCTCAGGAATGGCCAGTCTTCTGAACTAAAGGTTAAAAATAACTGTTCACTTGAAAACTACCACTGCATGACATCACAGGGTGGAACAGTGTTTTCAATTCAATTCAATTTATTTTTGTATAGCCCAAAATAAAAACAACAGTTATCTCAGCGGACTTAACAAAATTATTAAATTAGCAAACAAAAATGTTAGAGAATGAAAAAAATGAAAAAATAAAAAATAAAAAAATAAAAGATTGAAAGAATGAATCAAAGAATGAAAATAAAATAAAATTAATAATGAATTAATAATTCAAAAATACAGAATGTCCAACAACAAGCAGCAAATCGATAATTGTCCCAGCATCTCCTGTCCTTAGACCCCCTCCTTCTGGTAAGGAAAAACTCGAAAAAAAAAACCAGTGGGAAAAAACCGAGAAACCTCGAGGAGAACCACAGTGTTTTGAGCTTGGGAGATCGAGACTCGTAATAAAAAGTTACTCAAACATGTGTAAATGAAACAAAACACATCTGCAGGTCTGTTTTCGATGAAATAACAACATTATAACACGTCTTAAAGCTCAAAAGAGTCAATTTTGTGTAATATAGGACCTTTAAATGTGTCGTGTCAGGAAGGAACAATAATATCAAGATGCAAATCCAAACCTTAGGAGTGATGCAAACAATTTAGAAGAGAAAAAAAACAAACATGCTGGTAATAATAGTACCAAAATATCTGTGGTATACGGAGGCCTCAAAATATTCTAATGAATCTTATAACTAGCAGTTTGTCCCAGGTGGATTTATAGTTGAATCTTTAGTCCCTGGCACACACAGTCTTCTCTTGTACTTATGAAGAGCCTTAAACCCAGTGGTAATTACAAAAAGCATTTCTATAATTACATTCTGTCTCCCAGTTTCATTAGGTGAGAGTTATGCTTGTTAATTCTAATGGCACATGTTATTAAGCTAATCATTTGAGTCTAGAGATGGTAAAGTCCCCCGGTCCCTTCTGTTTTCTCATTGGAACCGAGAGAATACGTTCACATTAGATTTCCTGGAGCTGTTTTCAGACCTATAATCCACATTGACACAGTGTTTGGAGGAGACGAGCTGAATCTTAACCTGCGTTGGAGCTCTGGAATTTACATTTACATTATAGTTAAGTAAATGCTTGTGTTTGAGTCTGCTGTATAATTCCAATTTTGGTATAATTTGGACATTTGAAATCAAAATGTTAATCTAAAAGAAGAATCCGGTGAGTTCTGTCTTGGAAAATTGCAGAGCTCGGTCACCGCAAAAGGAATCGAAAACAAAGAGCGTTGCCTCCTATGGATAACTGCACATCACACTGCGAGGAGAGAATTTTAAAAATTTGTGCAAAAATGGCCATGTGTAGCATTTGTGGCCAAGAGAGGGTCTCCACTATCTAAATATTTAAATTACAACACAGGAAAGTCTGGCCTAAACATAGAAGGAAGGTAGTAAATAGTGCAAACAATACAATTCTTTATTTAGTTAACAGTAGTATTAAAAAGTTTTATTTTAAGCATTCAAAAGTGCACATTTAACACAACACAACAAATTGAAAATAAAATATAAGATTCAACTAAACTAAATCAGACATAAAACCAAAATTAGTAATGAAAAAAACAACCAAAACAAGCTGAATCCCAAATTTCAGCAACCAAACTGCTGGTGCTGTGCAAACCAATCCATTATAAAAGTAAAATAACAGTTCCTTTGTCTTTTCGTGTCAGGTGTTAGGATCCTTAAAGTGCTCTGAGGTTGTAGATGTTTAAAGTGCAAAGTGCCACCAAATACCACTATCCTTTATATCCACTATCCCAACCAAACGTATTAGCAATATAACCTAACTCCACAGAGGTCGAAGGAGATTTTGGACAGACTTTGAGAGAGAATTTGAGAGCAGGGCTAAAAGCAGCAGCCAAACCTGCCACACAAATGCACAAATTACCCCACAAATGCCATCAACCACCACCACTACCACATGGCCACATCTACCACCCTATTGAGAGGAAAACTACTACTGTAACATGATTAAATCTCCAAACACACACCACCAAGGGTAACCACGTCTACCACCCTATTGAGAGGAAAACTACTACTGTAACATGATTAAATCTCTAAATATGTCCTTTAAGACAGCAGTCTCCCTCTCTGGGGGGTCATTTGGTACCGGCCCGCACAGACAACATAAAGAACGTACATTATTTCTGTTTTATTTAATTATCCGAGTCGGGAAAAATGACCAAATTCTCTTCTTACATCTACATATTATTATAGTTACAAAATATCACAGTTTTTGTGTTGGTCATATCATTTTATTTTGTTGTATTTTTCCGCCACACCGTAACAGCCGGTCCGTGAAAATATGAGTGTGTATAGTACACATGTACATCAGTATCCCATTATGAACGGGCTTTTACAGTATCCTGGTTTCTTCATATGCAGTATCCCAGTTCAGTCTCCCAAATAAGGCAGTATCCTGGTTATGAGAAACCAGGATACTGTAGCTGGTATATTCCAATATTAACCAGGATACTGAGGCATGTATACGCAGTATCCCGGTTACTGCAACATAAAGTCGAGTGTGCATGCGTCGAAATTGAATACTTTTCAGTCTTTTTATCTCAACAGTAGCCAACATAAATAAAGTGACCATAAATAAGTGTGCTAAACCTGCACATGTACAGTTTGCACATGTATGACCTGCACATGTAGGAGTACATGTGCACATGTAGGAGTACATGTGCACATGTAGGAGTACTTTCAATGCGAATGTCAATGCACAAATACAAATACACACAGTCAAATGCACCTCAGTGAGTTCACAGCAGTGAAGGTGCTCACGCTTCACAACTGCTCCCTAAACAAACTCAAATGTACAAACTGCCAAACTGCACTCACGTCCCTGCTCCTCGGTCCTGGTTAAAGTGCACTTCACAAATGTGGTGTTTATATCCACTGAGCTCCAGGCCAAACCAAAGCCAAACCAGTCATGCAAAATTCTCCATAGTCGTCCTCCTCCGGTCAGGTAAAAGCGTAAAGTTATTTATCAAAGCTTCGTTCACTGCCTTTAATACACAGAAACGAAGAAAACAAAAGTGAAACTCAGCACATGTGAGTCCACACCAGGATCAGCTGAGCTCTGTAGTTATAACAGAACATCGTATAGTGGCCCACACTGTTTTAATATATGAATTTACAGACAGTAGTAAGTAATTCAATATTGACTTGGGTTGCGAAAGAAAAAAATGTTTGGAAAAATGTATGTCATTTTTGCACTTGTGCATTTGTAAGATTATGTCAAGAAGCCGGGACACTACATTTGATCATGTGTACAGGGATGAGTATCTCTATGTATACACGGTATTCTGAAAACTGTCATAACAAGGACATGTCTAATAACTGGGATACTGATGTGCATGTAACACCCTGTGTCTGATATTAAACTGGTCCGAAACACACAATTTCCATCTGAAAAATACCAAAAATGGGTCCAATCATTAGATCAGAATTAGGTCTGAACAAGGACTAATCCCGGAACTAAACTTGGACCAGAACAAGACTAAAGAAAACTAACTAAACCAGGACCAAACCAGGACTAAACCAGGACTATCATGTGGACGCAGCCAACATTAAACACATCTCCTTTTATATGTAACTTTAGCAACAAAATAGCCAGTAACTATTTTATCCACTAACTAAATCCACCCAAGTAAAGTTATATCACTTTTAATTAAATACCTACAGGTTTATACAGTCTTAAAACTTTAAATTTGCAGAGTACACCCACTAAAACCTGCCACATTTTCCTATAAATCATTCTAACGCATTGTTTCAGATACGTCCGCTGTCTAATTCTGTACCAAAGTCATATTTCTGCAACTCCATCTGCCGTGGGCCAATCACAAATCGCCAATTACCCAGTACATGCATTCTCTAGCACGCATTTAAAGTCTGTATTATCATGGTCACGTGCGTTTTAATGGTTTCGAAATGAACTGTAATATTATGGTTAATCCCAGCCCCACACATGTCTACCAAAACGGCAACACAAAATGATATGGTTAAATTGGAAATAATTGGAAGAGAAATCTCATATGGTCTCCTCATTACAGAAGCCTGGCTGTGCTTGTGAAACATTTGGGGCATATCTGTTTAATTGGTGAGTGTGGACTTGATGCACAGGCTGACATGACAGTTTCAGAAAGTCTAAAGTGAGAGGAAGAAGAAGAAGAAAGAAAGAAGAAGAAGAAACAGCATCGCGGTGACTAATGTTGGATAATTTTAGACTCCGGAGAACAGTGGACTGGTGCATTTGTTCCAGTGATTATTCAAGCGGCAGCAGAGGCGGACTGGAAATGTGCACTGATGGTTCGCTTCTTCCTGCTTACACAAACTCGAATAATGATTTTGTTTCAATTTGGAGATTCTTGGTGAAAACAGAAGCTCTACTAAACGTTATAATCTCCAAAAATGCAATGAAACTCAACGTAAGTCCAAATTTTCCAGAAACGTACTCACAACAACTCATAGAAAGTTAAAAATCTCTGTCTTAATTGTACTAATTTGTATCATGTGACTCTCAAATAACGAAGGCAGCTCCTCCAATATTCTCGTAATATGCAGAACAAAATATATCACGTATTTTACCAGAGATTAGTAATAGTTTGGTGCTTTGATTGTTGAGTCTGTTGCTGTTTCTTGGTCCATTATGGGGTTTTTTCACCTTTTATTACATTATTATTACATATTTTGACACCAACAGAGCATGCGTCTCTCGATTGGTTTATCCACCTGTTCAATCACGGTCTCCGAAATGCCCAGTTATGTCCAGGAGTCCAGGATCATGGCCACAAAAAGACTGATACTGAAGATGAAACTCTAAAAAAACAGAATATCCTGTGTCTAAGACTAAGCCCAGGGATGTGAAAGAGCCTAGATTCATGAACCAAAACCAGGTATGGAACCAGCAAAAGTACCAAGAAACTGGAGAAAGGAGGTTGAAACCAAAAACCAAGTGCAAATGGACCCAGTTATCAGAAAAGCAGGTAAGAATCTAATAAAAGACAAGAAACTGGGTCAAACGTAGAGACTTTCCCAAAATCTACCACATCATTGAATGACAGTTTTACAGATATAACCTTTAAAAACAAAAAAGAAAAGCTTTCTAATGTTTAAACAAGAAAAGAGGAACTAAACTTATAAGATTTACATAATATTTTAGATAGATGGTCTATTATTGGAGTCTAAGGTAGGTGCTTTTAAGGAAATGTGTCGCTTTTATTTGACAGTTTGTTCAATATCATCTGTCAGTTCCAGCATGATATGTGTCAGTATTATACATATAGAGGGATATAAGTCTGGTCCTCATGTCCTTCATCGTATCTCAAGCTAGAACCAAACACGAACGTCCGGTCAGATTGGTTCTTTTCAGGGATGCATGTTAAACAAAGGAGCTCATTGGTCATTTACAGACAAAATCACATCAGCTCCAGCCAAAAATCAACATGAAAACACAACTCAGACTGTGTGTTTGATGAGGTCACAGCATTTTAACGTCACTAAAAGCCGTTTTTGCATGACAACATTAAACATTTCTCATCAATGTAGCTAAACCAGTGTCCACAAACTAAAGAAACTGACCCCCACCCTGCGCCCCACCCACCAGTGTCCATACGTCCATCTCTTTGTATGTCCTCCCTGCTGAGTATTGACCACATGTGTTTGAGTCCAGACATGTCTGTCTCTGTCTGGACAAAGGGCTGCTGTCTGCCCCTGTTCCACTGTTTCATGTTGATGGAAAAACATCATTGATTTGGGATAAATTGCCTCCTGAATTCTGAATTTGTATGGAAATCTTTTGTTGGGGCAGATATATGCAGGGTGTCATTATTCCTCTCCACACGCTTTTCCTGTCTGAGGCTTTCAATGATCAATCTCCAATTATTATTATTATTATTGAGCCTTTGCAACAAAGAAAGTGAGATGGGGGCTCCAGTGACTTGTTGAATAAAGCCTAATGGATAGCTGTGGGGAACTGCTACACAGACGGACTAATTATGCCTTCAAACCCGCTCCTTTTCATATCTGTAGAACAAAAGAGCCACATCTCGGATACAATACTCATTTTGCGTTCAGGCCGTGGTAAAAACTCAAATTTTCAGTATTCAAAATGGCTGTTGATAAGATATGCCAAATGTCGCTGGTGTGGAAAGTGGTGACATTTAGTAAGACGTCCCGCAGAACAGACAGTCCCACAAATTATGGAGAAAAAGAGGAAAAAAAAGAGGGAAAAAGAGAAGAAGGGGGAGAGGAGGCTGACCAGGTGTGACAGAGCAGTGGGGTCTCACATCAGGGGGCTGCTGCAAATCATCGATGGCAACAACAAAGAACTATATCCTTTGTCTAACATAGCACAAAAGAGAAGGAAAAAAAACAGTTTAAATGTCTGTGAAATTAGGAAAAAACAAAAAGGCATTACAGTATCTTTTATGCTAAGTAATGAAGGTCGTTCTAATGAAGTCTGAAAGGGAAATGTGCCTTTCTGCCATATTGAATCGCTTACAAATGATTGAATCATAATTACATCACTGTATCAGTCATTACTAAAAACATTTTCAGTCCTATGCTTTGGACGCGCTGGAGAAAAGCATCAAACTGGGGAGAAGAGTTCGGAGAGATTTCATAAACTGAGGCCGACTGCCAATCGAATAAGTAATTACACAAAGTATTGTTCACGTATTGAGTTACATCTGGAAGCTTCAAATCTTCTGCATATTTTTGCAAACTGTGACTCAGAGGTTAGAGCGCTCACCCGCCAACCTGAAGAACCCAGCAACTGTTGTGTCCTTAGGCAAGACACCTTCTTTCCTAGTAAGAATGTGATGTGAGAATGTTGGTGGGGGGTTTTAATGTATTTTATGTTTTTTTATT
>KN517135.1:5076-21649 GCA_000787155.1 Scartelaos histophorus
GGTCTGTGGGCTTGCCCTTCAGCGGGGGTGGAGGGGGGAGCAGCTTGCACTTCTTGTCTATGGCTGGGTCGCACATGAGCAGGGGGGGGAGTCCGAGCTTGTTCTGGTAGTACGAGGCGTTGGGGCCGTATACGTGCTCCAGGTATCTCATCTGTTGGTACAGCATACGCAACTTGTCTGTTTCATACAACTGTAAAAAGAGTGATATGAGGTTAGTCTTACATGTTTGTGAAAAGGAAATTATTCTGTAACCATGTTCTTGGTATCCTTTATCTAAATTATAACTCAGTGTAAATTGGTTTGTACTTTTCAAAGAGTAGAGTAGCCAAAAACCATCACTTAACAAATAAAATAATACTCAAGTAGAAGTAAAAAGTAGTGGTCCAAGACATTACTCAAGTGCATGTGGGAAAACTATTCTCAAGTAAGAGTAATTGCAGTAATGTAAATATCTGATTTACAATTTGAAATCATTAAATAGTGGGAAGAGTAACCAACACTGCAAATATCTCTGATCTGGCAAAGATTTTAAAACTTATATCAGCATATTCATCTTGTTTTCAGATTTATTATCTTCTAATTCTACTGCTTAATTCTAGTCTACACGTAATTTATTTTAAGATACTTGTCAAGTAAAATTATTTGTCCATGCAGCAGGATCATTTCACCACTTTTGAGTCATTTTTCTGATAGAGTTAAGTGATTATATTTAAAGCTTTTTGCAGTGTGCATGGTAAATTATATTGCACCAGAAATTCAGATTCTCTGATCTTAAAGTATGGTATTTGAAAACTAGTAAGAAAGTAAGAAAGTAAGAAAGTAAGAAAGAAGTTATTCAAAAAGTTACATCCCGCAAGTAATTTCCCGAATACTCTCTCTTAAAGTTAGACAAAGGTGGGAATTGGCTCCTGTTTGGCATTTTTACATTTATATTTTACGTTCTCTTACCCCCTCTGTGTGCCCAATACTGCTGTAATAGCGGTAGTAAGCCTGGAAGTCGGGGTTGGACCGGTACCACTTGGGATCCACGTTGCGCTTGGGTCTGGAGTGACTCAGAAAACCATTTGCTTTTTCAGAGTCTATACTGACATGGCCCACTGGAACCATCTCTGAGAAAACAAACATAAGTAACATTAGTAGACAAATAAAAAGGGTAAAATCTTACAGAAGACTGGGGTAATAGGGCACCTTCTTGCTTGATAACACTCAGCAGTGACTTGGCATCCAGAAGACCTAGAGAAAAACATATTCATATTTTATTTTAACATTTTATAACAGCACAAAAACAATTACTCAGAACTAACCTGGAAGCCAAAGCATGCAGCATATTGCCAGCTTTAATGTTAAAATCATCTTGAACCACCAATCTGAATCAATAACAACCACAAATGAAAATAAATTCCTTTTGCAAATCTGGTGTAAAAAATGACATATAAAGTCAGTATCTTACCTGGCCCAAGAGGTTGCACTGTCAGGCAAAACACAGCAAGGACTTAAATACAAGCCTGTGTGCTGTCTTGGAGCAATATTTTCACTCAACCAATGAGATTTCTGTATTTTTGAGGCAAGAATCTGTCTCCTCCCCTCTATAAATATGGTTAAACGTGGGGCTTTAGTCACCAATTAGGGATAAAGCCCTCTGGTCCTGAGCAGCAAACCTGTAAAGTGCTACTTCAAATGAAAACTCCTTGTGAAGTCTGAGGTAAAAACTCTACCTGCTGTGACAACTGCTACGTTGAGGAAAAAAACTGCCTACTAATGAGATAACTTTCCAAACATACACAATGTTATTTATCTATTTACTATGGTATGGTGCAGTACAACATGGCTAGTGTTCTGAAACAACCACATTTTAAAGCAAAATTTTCAGCTCAAAGTGGCATTCGAACTACTAAAGGTTATATGTAAATAGAGTGAAAGTATAAAGGGCTCACATTGTCTAATCAGTTTCCCGGAGTTCTGGCTAAAATGCACAAAAGAGTCATTTATGTGTAATATAGGAGCTTATTATTCAAAGCACTGGTCTAATGCTCAGTGAAAAATATCAAATAATGGCACTCTAGTGCCAGTGCCAGTTCAGTTTGTCCTTGGTCTGTTTAAAGATATTCTGCAAGTATTTTACAGGATACAGTATGTTATGTAGGGATGTGATAACCATTTAGAAACATTTGACCCAATTGCTCAGGGTTCATGCACATAAAACTAGGACTGATCTTTTCCTGCACATCACATTTCCTAAAACTGCAGTTAACTACTTTTGACCAAATTATTACTTTGCAGGTTTTTACAGCCAAGGCATAAATTCTAAGTGGGTACAGCAGTTTTGTTGCGAGGAGCTGCAGAAACAAACCAGGTGTTCATAAATTCACATGGCACACTTAAAAAAAAAAAACAAATAATTGAACCATCATTTTATTATAACCAGCCAGTTACAAAACAAGGCTCAATGTCAGGTTCTAAGCCCAAATACAATCATATTAAAATGTACAGGAATACTATGAAAAGCTGGAAAGCTAATTGCAGTTGTGATACTTATGGCATACATATTTACAATAGTGACTTGTATTGCAGCTTAGCATAAATATAACAGGCATTCTTGCGAAAATATAAAAATGTCCCATTACTCCACACAATACAAAATTTCAGATGAATCCGTGAAAAACATTTCCAAAGTTCTAGTTCGCAAAGTTCCATCAATTCAGACAAAAGTGATGCGAGTGCGTGTGTGGTTAATCTGCCACACATTCAGCTCCTCATACTCCTCTAGAGCCTCCTGGAACTGAGCGGGAGTGTAGCCCCGTGAGATGCACCTCTGCTCCGCTTCAGACATACGAACCACCCCCCCGGCACCTCCACGGCCTGCCACACCTTCTGTGGCCAGCTCCCTCACCAGGGAGAAGATGACGTCAGCAGGTCTCTGGGTCCTACAGTCCAACAGAAAAAACAACCAAAAACAATTGAATGCAACTCAAAAGTCAGGCTTTTTTTTTTTAAACTAGAGTGACAAATCCCTCAGGTTTTTACAATGCTGTTCCCAGGCTACCGTGTAAACCTGTCCCTGTAAACCAATTTACTGCTTCCTCCAGGATACAGCAACTCTTGCAGCTAAATATGAGAAGCTCATAAACCCACTTGTGGAAAAGACAGCCTGTGCCTCATTAGGGTATTCAATATGTCCCAAATATGTAAAGACCAAAACAAACCTTGTAGATGCAGACTTGTCTGCCTGAAGTGAATCCTTGGACATTTCCATCAATCTCATTGCCTCATTAACATCCTCCTTTTCCACTGTATCCATCATACGGAGACGAGCCTGAGGACAACAGTTCATGTTTAGATGGGTGAAGGTGATGGTTAATGACCAACAGAAGGTGAGGGGGATTGTCAAAGCTGCGTTGTGCCGGCACTGTCAGACCGAGACAAGTGCAATGCCCTTGTGGATGGCCAGCAATTGCCCAAGTCTCCGCCTCTCAACACCAGCTAGTCTCCATACCTCCATTACATAGAACAGAATTACAGTTCATGTCTGGCCGGTCTGTTGTTCATTCCAACCATGATCAGTTTTGCATGGGTTTGCACAGCTGCTCCTAACGCACACAGGCTGACTGCCCACCCTGCAAAGCTGACCAGAGCAAGACTAATAGCCAAAACTGCTTAGGAAGGCACTAAAGGTTGAATGAAACTCCTTTAATCTTGAGTCAAAAGCTGGAGTTTGCCCTCTTGTGGTCACAATGTTAATACAGCTCCAGTCTGCCTGAAGTGCTGGTTTTGCAGTAGGGTAGGTGACTACTACCTGCACAAACAGCACTTTTGGCAGCCAGGGACCAAAAGGAAGCACAAACATTAGGTTGATAAACTTGTAGACCTTTCGCCAACGTAGGAAAGAAGTGCTCACATTGCAGTAGTACCCATTAATGCTACCTGCACTGTAAGCACTTTACCACACATTGGGATATAAACTTCAAAGTTTCAGCAATTGTTATAACAAAAAACAATGGGGGAAAAAAAAATGGAAAAAAAACAAATCCTCACCAGAGCAGTGGAAAGACGCAGAATGGACAGCAGAGTACGAGCGGAGGTGAAGGTGGTGTCTTTGCTAACTCGTGCCTCTTTCCTCATTTCAACATAAGCAGCAGTGATGTAGTCTGCCAGGTTCTCTGGCACCACAGGCTGCTTCTTCTTACAAAGAGCAATGTAACGCCTGGATGAAATTTAAAAAAGAAAAGTTTTCAAAAAGGCATTTACATCATAGTGAAGTCTGGTTGGAGCTGACATACCTCATCAACTTCATGTCAATGGGGGTGAAGTGGGTGGGCGGCTGCCGAGAGTGTTGATGGACATAAGTGATGTGCTGGGCCAGGCGCAGATCGGCATCAGCATCTGGTTTATCTTGAATCAACCACAGCAGGTCAAAACGGGACAGCAGAGCGGCTGGCAGCTGGATGTTTTGTTCAATGGATTTCTTGGGATTGTAACGACCATAGGCAGGGTTAGCTGCTGCAAGAATGGAGCAACGGGCATTCAGGGAGGTCATGATCCCAGCCTGCAAACAAAAATATACATTTGTATAAAGTTGAGGTCTACAGTCTGCAGCATATTTGTAGCAGTATTCAGGCCCTCACCTTGGCAATAGAAATGGTTTGCTGTTCCATGACTTCATGAATAGCTGTGCGGTCAGCATCGGCCATCTTATCAAACTCATCGATGCAGCAAATACCCAAATCCGCAAGAACTAAAGCGCCACCTTCCAGAGTCATTTCTCCAGTCAGGGGATCACGCATAACCGCAGCAGTGAGACCGACACCTGATGAGCCACGTCCAGTAGTGTACTGGCCTGCAATCAGATTGTAAATACTTTTTGTTCCTCTTGACAAAGCCAAACTGTTTGGCACACAATCTGAAAGTACTCACTTCGTGGAGCTAAACGATCAATGTATGACAACAGCTGGGACTTTGCAACACCAGGATCTCCCATCAAACAGATGTTGATGTTGCCTGAGATCAAGAATAAATGTCACATATTCAAGCATTTCTTGTTAGACAAACTCTAAAGCCAATCAATTCAATCCTCACCTCTTATTTTCATGCCTTTAGGAGCCTGCTCGACACCTCCAACCAGAAGTAAGAGAAGAGCCTTTTTAACATCTTCATGTCCATAGATTTCTGGTGCAATGGATCCAGCAAGTTTCTCATAAAAGCCTTCATCTGCAATAAAAACATTTCAGGGATTACATTCCAAAAACAATTGTTTAGACATATTGTTTAAAACTGAATACTTTCTATTTGACACATTACCTGTGATGCTACGTAGCTCTTCCTCACTCAGTTCCTCATTGCCCAGTTCGTCGTCCTCAGTTTTATTCATGAGTATGATACTGTGCGCCTCCATGTAAGTTTCTGACAGAAGACCCTGATACAGTTAAATAAATGTAGTTAGACTTTTTTATGAACAACCACACTGAACTCAAGTAGATAAACTACAATTTAAAAAAGGCATCTCACTTGAGTGGCCTGAGCAAAGCCTGTGCGCAGCAGTGGGAGGAAGACTCCTGTGATGGCCACGTGGTCACCAGGCTGAGCCAGGCGAGTGTTTTCCCCTCGAGCAAAGACTGTCATACACCGTGGAATATTTCCCACAGGCACCTGGTCACTCTGGTCACAGCCAAAAAGAACTACTCAGCATTTTTCAGTGCACAACATTGGATGTAAATGCTATGATGCCAGGATCCTTACATGTTCTTGAATTTTCAACTCTTGGAACTTGACAAATTTGGAGCCCCTGGTCTGAAGGTAGAGGCGTCCTCCAGATTTGTTGGTGACACACTCTTGGCTGGGGCACATCACAAGAGGCATGAAGGACGGCGACTGGATCTGAGGAAAAGGACCATTAGACTCATGCAAAGACCAGTTTAAACAATGTGCCTTCAGTGACACTTACAGGCTGGTAGGTCTCTGCACCACACTGGTCACAAGTGTAAGTTGCGACAGCCATCATCGGTTTGACCTCTGTGGCGCGGGTCACTATACCTCTGACCGTCACCAGATGCCCGATGCTGTCAGCTCGAACATCACGCACCACTTTAGGCTTACCAGTGCTGGGAGCCTTGAAGTACACCTCACTAGAAAGAAAAGCTCACATTTTTAAGATGCTCGTCAACAAGCTCAAGTTAACTGCAAAATTTAAATGCATACAATCTCCTCATGAGCTCCGGTGGGTACTGATTCCGTGGGTCCCGGGTGTCTGCTGGGTCACGCCCCCGTTGCTCCATCATCAGCCGGTGCTCAATGTAGACATCCAGCGAGTCCTTGGCCACCACCTGGAGACCAAAAACAATAAAATACATAAATGTCAACTACAAAACCCTTAAGAAGAAATGTTTAAAGTTTATTTTAATGCCATACATCTTTCTCTTTATACTCTGGGAGCAGCTCGTGAACAGCATCAGCTATGAGCCCACTGTAGCGTTTAGCGTTCTCACAAATGCTCTCGACCAGGTCAGGGTCCTCCTCAGCCACATCATCGAGATCCACCTGAAGAGAAACCTGCTCCCGATGGGCCAGAGCCACCTACAAAAACACAACCATTAAGTTTCTGTACAATTTAAAAAAATGATAACGACTCAAAAACATGTACACTTACAAGTTGTGCTCCATATTTGAACTGCTTCTTCCCATTGTCATCTTCTGTGTAAAACTCCTGCAGGAACCTCTTCAGCTTATCTGTAGGCAGAATATAAAACATGATTTAGGTTCACACCATCGTATAACAAAGCAAATAGAAGAGTTATTGAGATTCAGCTCCTGGGCAGTGGGCCTATACACCATTAGATCGCTTGTTGTCCTGCTCCGACCCCCTTTGTTGAGTAACACGGCATCCTGTAATCTCGATGAGTCACTACTACCTTTAGCGCAGCGTAAACAGCCTTGGATGCGCTGTACACTTTTATTTTCTGCACCTATCAATACTTTGGTTGGGTGCAAAAAAAAGCTGTCACTGTGCAATAAAGAGCTGGGATGATAGTGTAAACAAGACAGACGCACTCCGTGTTCGTTTGCGAAAGATCCTACTTCCCGAAAGAACTACAGCAACAAAACCAATTTCCACTGCAAATCCCGCAAAGACGATCTGAAAAGAACACGAGGGATTAATCACTTACTTTAAAGGCAATCTGTGCTGATGTGCGCCTGTACTTTATCATTTCTCTGCTCGAGGATGTTATTGTAAACAAAGCAGCACATGGCTTTGTGCCTCGCCACCCCGAAATCCCTCCGCCACCGTTCCGCTTTTAAAAGTAGTCCTCATTTCAATCGGGGATGTGCTTTATTTCCAGGATGAAAGGCATAGTGTATTGTTATGCAAATTTAGGCCACGATGAGAAGCAAAAATAACCATCCATTAAATTAGTGCAGGTGAGAAATCTAACAGATGCAATTTTGCCACTTTCTATCCTCATTATCCATTCCATTGCAATAATTTCAGTCTTGACGTGATATTTGGATAGTCTTGCAGCTTCAAATCCAGTCCTAGTGGGGGAAAATAAGCTCTACTGCCAAATTAATTTAGTGGGATCTTGTGTGACAGATGTAGTTTAAAACGAGGTGAGTTTTATAACCATTTCTGAGCTGTGGCGTGTGCATACTGGGGTAAAATGGCTGGTGTTAAGAAACCACAACAATCGCGTTCCAAACTTGAAAACCCAAGGAACCGGGAAGCCTCACAAGGGCCCCACCACTGCAATAAGGTGCAAACACATGCACAGAAAGAGATACACCTTGTGCAAACCCCCTCCAAACAAACGCTCTGGAGTAATTTGCGCGTTTGCACATTTAGCACAACTTCACGCGTGGTTGTTTGGCTGCGCTCCTGAGCCCCACGCCATCGCCAACAAAAGCTGCGTGCGTAAACCTCCAAATGTGTGATTATTGTGGCGATAACTCGTCCCAATCTGATCCAATTCAACGCCAAGTGAGGTTATCTTGTAAACATGGGGTCATTCTTCACACTGAAACAAACACTATAGGGACATGTGGCCGCTGCAAACCCTGGCGCCTGATCCTTTGTTTAAGAACATCCATCCGGGTCACTGCTCGCACTCTCACAGAGCTGATTACACAAGACGAGTGCAGAAAAGTTTCAATGGAAGAAGTTCTTGCTCCCAAAAAACAATCTATCCGGGTTTTAAATGAAAACAAATAGTTTCCATTTAAGAAGAATATAATTTTAAACTCTTATGAAGCAGAAATTAAAGTATACTCTTCAGAGTATGGTGCCAAGATACAATAAACTACACAAAGCACGGTGATACATAATATAAATAGAAATACAACACGGATCTGAAAATTACATAACTTTTACCACGACTTCAGCAAATATTGGGTGGACTTGAAATGCAGACAACCTGTTGCTGCCGTATAAACGTGAAGCATGCGAATACTTTACGAATACTTTACCTTTCTCTGCCACATAATCCTTACGAGCCATGACTGGAGCAGACACGAAGTACAAAGATCAGGGGGCAGATGTGCAAAAATAGCAAAAATTTGGTGAAATAGTGAGTTTTGTGCCGGTAATTTGGACAGGACGAGCACTCATTCACAGCAGTCCTCCCGCAGCAGTGAGAAGTGGCGCCAGTCTGACGTGTCCCGCAGCCAATCGCGTGGCTTCATCTGGGGAAAAGGGGCGGGCTTTAAACATGGCGGGAAAACTAGGGAGCACGCTGTGTCACGTGACTTAAGTCACTTCCGCTGAGCTCACGGCAGTTGGCGCGAAAGTTGAGGGTTTCCCTTTGGCCAATGAAAGAGGCCGTCATGATCAGAGCGCAGCACAACACGGAGCCTAATAGTCCAGTGATGTTACTCTGTGTCACTGGTGTGACTCATTAATCTATATTACGTTTTTTTTAGTTACGTTTATTGCAGTTACTTGCTACATACGCAATACTGCTACACACCTGTTACTCTTGCAATTTCATCCCTTCTTTAATTTACCGGTACTCATTAAATAATCATAATAATGGTTGATGACAATTAATGTATATTTAATGAAATACAAAGTGCAACTCCATTTCAAATACATTACATTTGTAGAACAATAAGTCATATCTTAAATGAATGTGTGAACAATGACAGGCCAGATGATTTAACAAAATTAACAAAAACATTTGACTGGGCCAACTTTAACAAAACATTTCTTAAGTGTGCACTTCAAATAGGTTAACACATCATAACGATTCAACAGTCAACAAAAAAGCCAAAGAAACAAACCATAAGGCACATTTTGAAAGAATTTCTTTGTTTTGGCCATGATGTCTTCAGTCAAAGAGTTCATCAAGGACACTTGGTGTTGTGTGACGGTTGGACAGCTGATGGGAAAAAGTGTTATGTTTTTGGTTATAAAGAGCAATTTATCTACAGTCTTTTTATTTACCTGGGAGAGAATAGTGTGGTCACAGTCACTTTCATAATCCTCAATGTTGGGCTCCTCTTCTTCAATGTCGTCAATCAGAGACAGCCTGAAAAAAAGACATGTACATTAGTATTTTATGTATATATAATCTCTGTTATAAATGGAGTACTTAAATGTATCTTACAGAGTGAGATGGGAGTTCAGCTCAGCCTGGTCTGCAGTGCGCGGTCTGATGGTCGGCGTTGGCTGGCGTCGCTTGTTTCTCTTTACTGCTCTCATCTGTGACCTACAATGAGGCATCGTGATGAAGTATAGAAATAAACATTTTGGGTTTGAAACATATACCTCTCATCAAGAAAAAAAGAGATATCACTGCAAAACCATTCTAAATACTAACTGTAAAGAAACAAGTTTTACAAAACAGAATGGGCCTACACTGTAAATTAACATTAAACCAGCTTACGTGGGTGAAAACTCCTCGTCAGACTGTGGCTCGGTTAAACTGCTATCATTGTCCGCAGAGCCCAGAGCTTTGGAGGGCTCTTTTAGCACTGTAGAGGTGAGGACGGGTGTAGGTGCAGAGCTATGAAAACTGCTGCTGTCCAAGGCCAATGCTGTGTTCAAAGGCAAATCAAATCATGCTTAGTGTTTATGGTTTATGTTTGATTTAAAGAGTAGAAATACATTGCACCATTTGCTGTAGTTCTTTTGCGTTTTGGCACAGGACTGTTGTGTGCAGAAACAGCTTCAATTTGCTCCACTCTTTCTTGTTCCCTGGGTTTAGAAACCGCTCGAGCCTCCAAAGAACGCTGGTACAGTCTCACAGACGACCAGCAGAGGGCAGCCTCGGGACACTGTGATTTCAGAAATGAGACTCTGGAACAAGAGAAGACCGGAGTGAGGACAAAGAGAGTCAAGCTTGATTATGTTTTGCAGTTGGACTGTTAGTAAGAATCTTAACAAAAATATCAGCACTGAAAATTAATCGTACTGTATTAGTCGACAAATCCGTATAATCTAGTAAATTTATTAATATCCAACAACAACAGAAAGGAGCAGTTAGTGAATGAGTATGATAAGTGAAGATTTCTTTTGAGATGTATATGTTGAAAAGCAGATTAAACTCATAATTTACCAGTTTAATCTGTCTTTATACAAATACAGAGTACTTTTCTTGGCATAATTAGTTGTTTTTGCATTATCTCCTGTACAGTTAAATGCAGTTTTGGTTGGTTACATAGAAATATAGTTTTGAGAGCTCCATGTCCCTTTTTTAGTCAACTGATTGATTGACATGTCTTAAATCAACCAAGAATTAATGAGTGAGTATTGCTAACAGTTGGGCACGGTCCTTTGGCAGCAGCTTGAAGCTAAACTCGCTAAGGATCTCGAGGAAAGGCACATTTTGGAGTTCCTCTTCTTCTTGTGAGGCACGAAATGCAAATCGAATGCCATCCCTAAAAAGCAAATCCAGCATGTCAGAATACTTCATGAAATTCAACTTTTACATGGGAAAATCAACTATATTATTACTTCTGAAAGTAAATATTTTGCTCACATATGCAACGCCACCAGTGGTTTGCGGGCACGATGCAGATCAATGCCAAAGCTCATAGCCAGCCTTTTGGCAAGATCCCGAATCTCGCCAATATCCTGTTTGCTGTGCTCCTCCGTTAGCATCTCTGAGAAAAGCTGTAAACATGCATAATTATAGCAAATGAGATACAGACATTAACAACTGGAGACTAGTATTAATGATCTAATTAAAAACAGAAAGACTAAATAAAGTGCAATTATCACCATCATTGAGGAAAGTATTACCTGCTGTAGACTGAGGCAGACAGTCTTCGCACTCTGCACTGGACTGATGAGCTTGGTTTTGCTTATTGTCTCCTTAATGATGTCACCGTAGTCTTTGTAGTACTAATTGAGGGGGGATACGGGGGAAATAATTTTGGTTTTTGTCGTCAGTGTTCCTACTCTTATCACTTATAGTTCTAAAAATACGTCACGGGGGTTCCCACTCTTTTTTACTGACCACATTTCAAAACTTTTTCATGACCTAAAATGAATTTTCCATGATTTTACGACACCTTAGAATTTTAATGTTTAAATGTTAACCCTTTCCACTCACCTTATAGTATTGTATTTTTCTAACATTCAAAATACCGTCAGTGCATTTATTGTAGTCTCTTTTAATTTTTATGTTTTAGCTGAGTGCAAGTACTAAAATTCCATGACTTTTCCAAAACCGTTTGAATTTACAATATTCTGTGACTTTCCAGGATTTCCATGACCGTGGGAACCCTGTGTCACACTCCACCCTTTTACATTATGTCCTCCTTTGAAAAACTAAAAATTAAATGGCGTAATTAAGATAACAAGACAAATCCATCATTATATACACTACATAAAAATGCTATTAATGTCATTGACTGTGTATATCCCAAACCTTGCTGTAGTGTTTAAAGACATCCGTCACTGCAGATAGGTCCAAGACCCCATAGATGACTAGTTTGCAGTAGCCGGCCAGATGATTGCGCTTTCTCTGCAGTTGGATAATCTTCATTTCTTCGTCAACTTCTCCTACAAACACAAAAATACAGATTAGCTAAAGGAGAGTCAAAGTGATAATAATGAAAGTAAAATATGTACAATTGTAATTTTGATCAACTATACCACTGAGTTCGTCATCATCAGTGTCGGTGAATACATAATCCAGGAGGAAAGCGGCCATCTCTGAGCGCAGGGAGTCTGAGGGCAGGTGCACCAGTGTCTGCAGGGCGGGCTGAGAGCGCACAGAAGTCTCACTGAACAGCAGCAGGAGGTCACACAGCAGCTCAAATGCCTGCAGAGAGGACGACACACCAATCTGAACTGATCGACAAACACATGCAGTTACCAGTATAGAGGAGACTTTAACACATTGCCTTAGATATATATTTAGATACACACTATGTTTCTAAATAAGGCACTATTTGTTACGCTGTTCTTGATCGCTTGAACTTAACTAAAGCACTCACCTGATTTCTGATCTCAGCCTGAGCCAAAGACAGGCAGCTCTGGCTGACTTTACAGAAGGAGCGGACTTCTCTTTTAAGGATCTTAATTTCTGCCTGTGCAGGGTATAGTCAAACAAAAAGTTTTAGAGAATTTAAGTCAATTACGTAGATTAAACATTTTTAAATTAAGGCCCCAAGAGGAAAAATAAAAACAAAACCAAATGCACTTTCAAAAGAGAAAATGGGTTTTGCCTTAGAAAATATACACAAAATATGAAAAATCAAGGGGGTTTGGCTCAAATACAATTTTAGGAGCACACAATTGTATTCTTCCATCCTTTATAATAGAAAAGCAAACTGAGTCTACCCTCATCCTCATTTATATTTTCTGTTATTTTTAAATTGTTACATTAGCATTAGATCTGATGTCAGTTAATCATGAGTATTATGTCCTATTTAAGTTCTTGTGGTCCCCATTGTGTATTTTTAACACTCGGATGACAAAGCATGACTATTTAAGTTAACAAATTGAGACACCTTCTCTTTGTGAGCTTATGTCTGTATCTATTACACAAATTGCTTTTCTAATTGCCCTGTGTGTGTGCAGCTGGTCTACAACTGCCACATGCAGAGAGGTCATGGGTGGGCTGTGATGGACAGGAGCTTTTACCTTATTCAAATCTATGTCACGCAACATTAAACAAAGCAAAGCATCTAAGGGTAATATGTATATACGAGTAGAGTAGGCTGAACCTGTTTAGGCGGGGAGTTGACTGCGTTGACTTTGGCCCACATCAAATGAAAAGCAGCACATCTGAGCGCAGGGACCATGAGCTGCAATGTAAAATAAAAGGGGGGAAAAAGTAAATTATTGATCATACAAACATAAGTAAATATATTTAATTGATCTTGAAAGTGTCGCTACCTCTACTTCCGGCTGTGCAGTCTCCACTCTGCTGTTCAGGAACTGGAGGCAACCATCAAAGAGCTTCCAGGTAGTGGGATCTTTAGCACTGAAAATGCAAACCAATGCAGATGTATGCACACTCACTATACTGTTTGGTATCAAAGCAATGTGTTACAAATACTAACCAGCTCAAAGCTCCAATCCTCTTCAAGGCAATGGCAGCACTATAGACGTCATCTTCATCAGCACTTTCCTATACAGAAACATATTTTAATCAAGAATTTTATTGCATTGATTATTCACTTGTAAATACAGCAGGGCAAGACAAAAGATTATTCATTTCTTTTTTTCATACTGATCAATCACGACTGATGAACTCTGCTCCAACCACATGTTTTATAATCCCTTTGATTAAGAAGTGAACCTGACCAGAAACTTGATTATTACAAATTTGAATCTAGACAGAGATATCTGTTTCTAAATGAAATGCTTGTGTCTTTTAAATTGAGACACTTACAGTCAGTTCTGTCAGTAAAAGTATGTGGTTTAGAGTTCAAACTTTAGACTCTTTAGAGGAAAAAATTTGACTGTTTTTGTATTAAATAGCAATGAATAAATGACAAATCTGCCTTGTTTATCCAAATGAAATTAATTGAAAAATATAATCGATCAGTATCATGTCGCCCAGCCCTTACACAAATTCTGATGGGCTTTTTCACTACCTGGAGTAGCTCATTCAAGTAGCTGTTGAAGCAGTCGGTGAGGGTGTCCAGTAACTGACTAAAAGTGGTGTGAGCGCGTGAGGAGAAGGTGTAGCGGTCCGAGCACAGACTGCTGGCCAAATGTGCACACGCCTCCAACACGGCTGCGTCTGTGTGCTTCTCCACAATGCGACAAACCTGAGCCAGGAGCTGGTCCAAGTGCTGGAAGAGAATATAACATGAGGACTATATGTGCTACTGATGCAATACACTGAAACTAAACTGACAGAAAGTACATTTAAAAAAATACACTAATGCAGTTATCACAATAAAAACTATAGTAAACAAATAATACATATTACAGCATTTCTCTTTGTCTGCAGTTCTAGTATGCACAAGGTGATAACAAGCTTGAGGTTTCATTATTAAACAGTGCAGCTTACGTTGGACATGTGTTGAGCACTGCTGAACAACTCCAGGTCGAAATAAAGAGGAATCTTCAGGAGTAGTGTCACTTTTGCTGCATCTGCTGAGTACTGCAGAGGAGTAAATGCCGCAAAAAGAAAACACTTTCAGATAACGGTGCCAATATTTTCTGTGTCAACCAACCAAACAAAATGATACCCTTTACCTTAGTTAATAATTGAGAGATAAGAGGAATGAAGTGAGCGGTGATGCGGCCTCGGTCCTGCTCTTGGATCTTCTTATCTTTCATAGTCAGTATCTACACCAAGTTGACCAAATTGATCATTTATATGTATATAAATATTAAAAGGTGCTCTATGTGGCTTTTTAGCTTGCTTGTCTCCATGGAAATATTACTTTGCTTGGAATGCTCCAAAGTATGCGTTAAACTTATCTGCCTCCATGGACACAAATAGATGTTACTACAAAGCCAAGTATCAGGTCAGTTCTTTCCCAAGGAGAGGAGCAGAGCTCCCATCAGAAAAGTCTGATAATGTACCTTTAGCACCTCATTATAAATATATAAAGTACTTGGTGTTCATACCTTTTTGCCCTGCGTTCTCCCCACAGGTGGTGCAGCCTGTGACGCCCGCTGAATGGCACACACCATCAACTCAATCAGGGCCCCCTCCTCCTCATCCAACATACCTGACATTAGGAGAGGTGGAGAGAGGCAGAAATGAGTGGGTGTTGTGTATGTAGAAACAGGAGGGGAACATAACAGACAGATGGGAGAGCTACTGCTGGCAATATAAAACATGTGATATATATTTTAACTGCATCCTGTTGCACTGAAACAGTGACCTAATACTTGATCCTCACCGGTTTCCACAAGAAGATATGCTGTCATAGTCTCCCAGTCTCTCAGCTCTGATCCAGCCACGTTCCACAGGCTGTCAACCAGGTAAGCACCATGCTCATGACACTAGACAAAATCAAAGTAAGCAGCATTTTCATTAGAGTAATGGATAGGATATATCATGGATATGTTCTTCTTTTTCTGCCATACTGTGGAATATTAAAGCTCAAGTATGGTTTTAACGTTCTATATCCATGGAATTATGCAGGTGACCTGCTACAACCAGAAAGTAACTGTACTGTACACTGTATTTTAAGTGAAATGGCTCATTCTGTTGACAGCAAGATTAAAATTCTGAATCAAAGCCATTAAACTTATGTTTATTGCTGTGTAAAACTTACTTCACTTTGGATGTAAAAAGCTATGATCATCTGAATAAAGGCAGCACTGTTACTCTTACAACTCTCCTGATTCTGTTCAGCATACATCTGTTTCATTCTAAGAAAAGCACAAAGAATATTTTGTAACAAATTTAGTAATAAATTAACATTGACAAGATGTCTTTGCTAAAGCAACATAACAGTTTTCTTATCATGCAAATGTAATGAACAAATGGAACCTGTGGTAGAGGAAGGTGCCAGCAGCACAGGCCAAACCCCGATGAGAGGCATATACAAGAGGATAGATGTGGCCACACTCGTCCTCCTTCAGACCCTCCTCTGTGCTCCTGTATGTGATAGGATAGAATCAGTATAAATGTAACAGGTACATCCCCCCAACAAGAGCAAAAGGAATGTATATGGACATGATTTATTTAGTACAGTAGTTTTTATTTTCTAATCCAAAGTATGAGTCAGCATTGCAAGTTGATAGAAAACCTGAGAAAATCGTGACTCAAATGTGAATCACTGATGGAAATGACAAAGAGTGTTATCACAGCCATGAATCAGTAGTTTTATAATAGATCAGGAAAACACAGAAACATGCATTTACCTCACAATATCAAATGTGTTGTTGATATACCAACTATACTCTTTATGTTTAGGGATGCCTTTTTAAAATTATTGTCAGAAGAAACATTGTGATTTCTTTTCCAACAACAGTGAAATCCTTTTATATTTATAATTTATTTATATTTAAATAGATATCTATTTCTCTAGTAGGTGACCAGCTCAAAAAATACATCATTACAATTATTTTTCCATATGTGTTTGAGCTAACTATGTCTTACCCTAGTGGTTGTGAAAACTGCTCGTAAATTCACTGCAGTGAATAATCAGGATGCTCAGAATG
>KN517138.1:0-10697 GCA_000787155.1 Scartelaos histophorus
GTGTGTGTGTGTGTGTGTGTCTTCTCTCTTCATCTCCAGACAACCTCCCCTTCCTCCTGTCATATCGCTAGTGCTTGTAGAGACCTCACTTCACACTGCGTTTTGCGTCATTTTAGCATCGTCTGTTTATCAACAGTGCAGCCTGGTGCCTGGATGCATGTGCCAGAGATTATTAATATGTTGTATTACATTTACTAGCCTGATGCTTTTAACTGCTGTCTTTTGGTTTAAAAAATGAATATTGTCATCCTGTGAGCACAATTACCAAGCAGGGATTTTAAGACATATTTTAATTGAATAAATCACTAACTTTGTACACAGTTCTGAGCAGAAAAAGTCTTGGCAGGCAGCACTATATGGATGTTCCATGTAACATCAACACTGTCACGTAAAGCAATTTGGCCCCGAGTACTTAGGATTTTAGGTCTTAACTACAAAAGAAGCAGTAATAAGTGCTTTTAGGTTTTCACGGGTATCAAATATATTGACATACTTCCCTTCAGATTTGCCAATGAAAGATTGAAATATCAATAGCAAAAACGTCTTGCTTCTTTCTCCATAGCTACTAATTAAACTTGCTCTATAAAGTAAAACAGCCTCATTTAGTGACTCTAGTTTGTGTACACTGGCACCAACATCACGAGAGAAGTTGCCAAAAGTCTATTAGTTTTGCACAAGCAAGCTATTCGTTTTATTGGCAAGGAAAATGTGTCTGAAGTCACAGCCATGTAGCAGCATTTGTTGGTGTCAAGTTTATAATTGAAAGAGCTGGTGGAGAAATGGATTGGTGCGGAAGCTTGACATTACACTGAAGGAAAGTGCGTTATAAAACAAAACTATAGGCTTTCTGCATGATTGAAAGGGGAGGCACACATAGACACACACATATTTGAAAATTTGAAAAATATAAAAAAAGTAAATCAAATGGGTTTTCATCATTTCCCTAAAATGTTGGTATCTCAGCATGAGGTCACCTAAACTATGCAATTTTTCATGATTTCTTTTTCTTTTCTTTTGTTTATTTCCAGCAGTCCACACAGTAAATCAACAGCCATCATCTCTCCCCAGCTACTCCCCTGATTCTCTTTTCCATCTTTAAATCTGCTGTCGTTGTGTTATTGTGTTCATCATTTACTAACGTGCTATAAACATATAATTTAAATACTGTTGCAAAACTAAATGCCTCAAAAAGTCTTCAACTAGTTTTACTTTGCACACATTATTTTATTGTACCACTAGCTTGTCAATTACTTCTATGCACAATTATGTATAAATGCTAATGACCTGCTACAGATTTTGTTGTATTTTCCTTGGAACCTATTAACAATTAATTTTTATTTAGTTGAACTTTGTGACCAGAGTGGTACGCCACAAGATGCCACTATTTTTTGTTTTTTTGTTCTTTCTTTTTTGGGTAGATTTTATGGCATTGTAAAACGTTCTTACACTGAACGGGCATCTCCACAAATCTGACTCTTATCTGGCTCCCACTGCTTGTTTCCTTTGGTGTCATCCAGGTGCTACCTTCAAAAGTTACATACTGGACTTTAAGAGGATATATGACATTCGGGTTCTTCCTTCCACATTGCAGTAATAGTTAAAAATCCAGCTGCACTGCAAAGGCAATGATGTTATTGTTTATATCCACACTTATATAATACATCCAAACCTCAGCCCCTTTTTCCTTTTCTGTATGTTGATCATTATTTTCAGTGTGGCTTTTGAAGTTGCTTTTTCCCATACTTCATCAGGCTATGTAACATATACTTAGAAAACCTATCAAATTATAATAGAAAGTGCTATACATACAATTCATTGTGCTTTATTGACTGTGGCCATTAAGTAAATTGCTTCCTTCTACAGTTTGTGGAGCTGTCACAAAAAAAAAACAAAAAAAAAACACTCTATTAATTTTTAAGGTGATTTTTGGTCTACTATAATATATACCTGTATTTATAGTGAGACTTTCAAAGTTTAAAGTTCTCACAATTTCACAATGATAAGAACACTGTAAATTGTAAATCTACTGCAGCACAAAGGACATCAAACAGCATTTACACATCACACACACACTGTGAAGTTTCTTTAAGCCCAGTTCTTTCTTCCTTATACAATAATGAAAGATACAACAAAAAGAAGCAAAGCCTAGAATTACTTTATGAAATATTGAAGTAAAATTAAACCACAAAGTATTCTTTAATCTAAGCATCTGCACGTGGCCCAACAAGTTAAATTCAATAATAGCAAGATTAATAACAAAGTTTTTACTGATAAAAAATGTGTTGATAATTTATAATTTTCTATTCGATCTAGTAATTTTCCATCACAGCTGCTGCAAGTAGATGTGGGTAAAACAAGAAAATAAACTGACAAAAGAGCAAGAAAGGGCTGGAATTGGCTTTCAGGATCTGTCCTTAACCCCTGCTGTGTCTGAAATCACCTGCCAGAACAGGTGCTTTACAACTGAGGCAAGAATCGATATGGATGAGGAGAAAAAAAGCACCACAAAATGCACTGAGCCATCTAATACATTTGACAAAGTCTTCATGAAGTCATAAATATGGTACATTAAGGGGTTTGCTTCCGCTTAGCTGCTCTGTGTTGCGGCCCTTAAAACATCTATACAGGGTTACTCCTGACCAAAACTGATTATATGGTTGATGCCAAAAGTAGGTCTGTCACGATAACTACAATATCGACTTATCGTTCAATATATGAAAGCTGGAACAATACATTTTGGGGCTCAATATTTACTGGGGATATATTTTCTTTGCAATAGGAGGGAGCCTTTAGCCATTTTTATGTAATACTATAAGATTTGAGTTGTAGAGGGCAAAATAAGTAACTACCATGGCTAATTATAAGTTCATTATGTTATTCATTTGGTGCAACTCAAGCTTTATAATCATACTATATATTTAAAAATAGATTTATCGTGCTCTGTCAGTGGTAAAAAGTTGTTTCAGTATTATCGATCAACACATTATATCTCTGTAGCAATATATCATGCTTCAAAACTTATTATCATGACAAGCCTGGCCAAAAGATCACAATTCTGCTGCTGTTATTTGACTATGTTCATTAAAGATCAATAATAAAACATTTACAACCAGGTACTTAGACCTTTATGATGTTTGGTTCAATATGAGGATAAGGGGCAAGACGGGATATTAGAAAAACTGCAAAACGCACTGCAGTATGACACCTTACATGGTTTTGCGGCTCACCCATTTTTTGTATTGACGAGCTGCTATAATATTATCCACGTTCATAAACTTTCTTCTCTCTGAACTGTGGCATGTAGCTTCAGAGCTGGAGAGATGAAATAGAAAATCCAATTTCCCTTCTTAATATTATTCACTAGCACCAGCACCCGTGTCTATGCATTACTCCCAACCATGTTTCCTTCTTGCAAATCTGAAGAACATAGAGTTATTTCAAGTTCTTTTTTTTTCCTTTTTCTAATCAATCCTACCATCTTTATCCATGATTCGGAAAATGCGGCAGGCATGAAAAGAAATATAAAATAGTATAGTTTATTTTCTTGGGAACTTCTTTCTGCATATAAAAGAAAAAAGTATATTTCTACTACACCAGATCTCAGACCTCTTTGACAGTGATGTATTATTCTGGTCCTGTGCATTCCCATTCACACCAGTAATTGCATTTAGATTCAAGCACCTGAATACTGTGGGACAAATCTGAAATGTAAACAAACTTGAAAAACACAATTATCTTGCTCTGGGAACGTGCCGCAGGGGTTCATATAAGCTAACGCAGTCAAAGACAATGAGAATTTTGATGGCACATCACAAAAACACTGATTCTGTGTGGCAACTTGTGCACAAAACCCAGCTCTTATCCATAATACATGAGAAAAACGCAATTTTCTGATATCAAAGCGTCTTGTTATTTATGGTGCTGTTTTTGTTGCCTCTAAATTATGAACCATGTGGTGAGAAATTGCCATTGCTATTCCCTGAAGATATGGCATTGTCCTGACATTTCTTTTTCGTTCAATGCAGAAGGGAAGATGAAATATACATGTAACAATAGCAGCACATTGTTTCTCTTAAAATGCTAACTCATGGCATCTTTTCACTAAATATACTTTAATGACTCATGGAAACTATAGGGTTTTTCTATGAGGACAGACAGGCCAACATAACTCTGACTTAGTGCAGGTGTGTTTCTGAGTTTGTTGAAGTTTTGCTTAAAGGCGTCTGTTACCTCCAGAGCCCTCTGAGCTGAGCCTGAAGCCTGGAGTCTCCATTAAAGAAGATTGGTGAGTCTGTGTGGACATAAAGAAAATGCCTGGGATAATAATCCTGTCAGCCTAACCTGAGCGCAATCACTGTGCCCCATGCCTGGCACAGGGAATCCATTTGACCAAAGATGCTAGTGGTAAAGATGTGACAATATTCACTTAATAGTGGGCACTTTTTTTTACTACTATAACTTTAGCAGAATCTGCTTTAAATGTAATGTATTGTTCAAGGTTTTTTTTGGTTGATGTGTCCCTTTTCAACATATTATGGTTCTATAGTAGAGGTTTATTTGCTATCCTCAAATAATTAAATATAACATGTTTTTTTCTTTGCTTATTGTATTTTAGGTTTCAGATATCTGTCCAAAGTTTAGAAACATTCTCATATTAATGTTTTTTTTTTCATGTTTTTTTTTCTTTGTTTATTATTTTCTACATTTTATATACGTATGGAAGACATGTCAGATATGATGACAAAAGTGCACAGCAGTTATTTTTGAGTTAAATTACATTTCATATGTATTCATCCCATTTTGATGCCTTCATTGAAAATCTATAAAGCAATAAAAAATAAACATAAATGAAAAAGTGTGTCCAAACTTTTGACTGGCAGTGCACATGTCAGTTACTACTGTTTCTTCATACATAGAGATATGCAGTACAGAGCTGTACTGATTATTGTATTCATGTTAAAAGTCTTTTCAGTCAATTGGTTCATTATAATGTGAATAAGACAGAATTTATTTCCACTGTCTATTTCTTGACTTCTATTAGAATAAAAATTATTATCCATTTTATTTGATATTAAATGCTTATCACATCTTGTTTGCCATCATACACAACAGTCAAACACAATTTCACAGCAGATAAAAAGCCTATTAGGTTTAATTAGAGTTGAGCAGTCATTTAAAATCCCATTACTGTCAGTACTCTCTAACTGCAATGCTCCAAAACAGGTTCTTTTTGCTTCCCGTGCAATACAGTTGTAGACAAGACAGTGTGACCTCCAGGATAAATGGATAAATGGCTGACTTTCGCTCCTCTTTTGACAGATTGCCCATTTGCTTGGTGACATTGTAGTTAATTAGGCTTGACCTGAGAACCCTTCTCAGTTAGCTAGTTTGCACATTTTCAACCAACCTGGTCATAAATAATGTCTCATAAGCAGGTACTAGACATACTGGACTGATAACTGCTTGCCACAAACTGCTTACGACAAACTTCTTTGCACGCTACCAGTAAAAATCTATACCTGCATAGATTATGTAACAGCATGGTAAAAAAAATTATGTTTAAGAAAGTAGCTAACCGTACAATCAAGACATTTCAGTTTCAATTCTGATTAAGGATGAAAAAGTAACTCCAATCCATTCACATGAAAGTTGGTCATTTAAGTAGTTTGTTATATCAACATGTGGGTTGCTGCTCAGTTATGGCAAAAAACAAACTTTTATATACTGGCCTGACACTGTTTTTTATATGTAAATCAGTGGCTTTAAATTGTGTTTTCAATTGCAACTATATTTATTTTAATAGCAATAATTCAAATCACATTTTTAAATTTAATCTCAGTATGTACCACACTGTGACTTCTGTTGAGACCGGACAGGAGTTGGGACTGTGACTGCCACCAGTTTCTCCTCCTCCCCCAAACACCCCTCCTCCATCCCATTATTTCTCCATCTTTCAGATTGTGGGTGACGACCAGCTGCATCCTGCCCCCTCCCCTCCTCCATGCGGCGCAGCAATTACAAAGCTGTCGGTGCAGATTAAAGAGGCACCCCATCTGACAGCAGCCAAACTCCTCTCCATACACAGGCTGAGGCGCATGGGAACAAACTGTGCATTTAACCCTATCAGACGTCCCAGTGTGAACATGTACATAACTTGACTACAGATTTACACCTCGCCTGACAGCTTACAAACACAAGCCCAAACTGTCAGAGCTGAAGAGATGACCTGACCATCTCCCGCAAACTTGCTTTCCATCACCTGTAGGGAGGAACAGCGAGCAGCACTGGGGGGGAAACGGCTCCTAAGTGACAGTGCCATTATAATTGTAGCAGGAAACACGCAAGATTATAATGACTTCCTCTATTCAGTTGTAATTGTACGATAAAAAGTAAGACAATTGCAAAAATGTGTGCAGATATTTAAGTCATGTAAATTTGACCTCCATATTAAAAGTTTATGCACATTTTATATTTTTTACATCACTCTGAAAAAAATACTTCTATAAAAACAAGTAACACAGTTTATGTTGTAGGTCTCAAAATAATTCCATGCAATTTAACTAACCCAACTCAAATAAGAAAACTTACAATTTGAGGATGTGGGTACATCTACATTGACATTATAGACAATAAAGAAATTCTTATAAAGAGATCACAGGTTAAATTTCCATACCATCAATTAACACACATAAATACAGGGATGGACTGAAGACTTTAAATGGTACTGAATGTGGAAATTAGGAAATTGACAAAGTTAGCTGACATTGCACTATAATCTATTAAAACACATGAGATATACATATGAGGTTAAGACTTAACTATGGCCTTAAGCATCCCCTTGCAGTGCACTGTAACATCTGAGGCCAAATTGAGAAGGCATATGTGCTACTTATTTCTGAAGCACATTACATTAACTACAGCCATAATGTGAAGTACTGCAGAGACTATGAGGATTTCAGTACAGCTGTTTATGGCTTGTAAACCTTGTATCAAAGCCCTAAGGTGCAGCTGGTGAATAAAGTTGGAAGCATCTGCGCTTTGTCTGCACTCTCTACCTCTGACACCAACTATTTAGGAAATCAAACATCAGTGTTCCCGGTGCGAGCGCAGGGTGATTTGGTTTGACACACAAAACAACACTGAAACGCTTTTTTACCTTGACAGAGCAGGCGCGAGGAGGTTTGTGAGGAGCAGCCTGACGCTTGACTGCTCAGCTTCACATAGTGTTACTGCTGTGAATAAAGACAGGCCAAGACATAAGGTGAAACAAGTACAGGTTAGGAAAGCAATGAATAGATTCATATTTATCTTGAGATTTTAAGTTAATTAGTGATTCAAACTTGTTAAATTGTAGAAAATATGTCACTGTGTGGCGGCACGGTGGTTGAGTGGCAACACTCAGGCCTCACAGCAAGAAGGTTGCGGGTTCGATCCCCGGGTCGCCCGGGCCTTTCTGTGTGGAGTTTGCATGTTTCCTCCCCGTGTCTGGATGGGTTTCCTCCGGGTACTCCGGTTTCCCCCATCACCCAAAAACATGCAACACCCTATGAACAGTGTACAACAAGGGACCGGCAGGGAGTCCCTCCCTCCTGTGGGCTCACCACCTGCAGAGGGGTTCATAGGGTCTGGGTCTGGTGCATAGAAGGCCAAGACATAAGGTGAAACAAGTACAGGTTAGGAAAGCAATGAATAGATTCATATTTATCTTGAGATTTTAAGTTAATTAGTGATTCAAACTTGTTAAATTGTAGAAAATATTTCACTGTCATCAACTGCTAATTATGTGGGGGAATTCAAGTATAGATTATACCTGTTACAGATAGAATTTTGACTTTACACTGTGTCTGGAGGTCTGCCACCCACATCCTTTAAAATGATAATGCTGTGTTTGAAATGTTCCATAGCATGGCATTATCCGTGTATCTATCCTGCATTTATTCAACTAGAGGTTTTTAATCACTCATAAAGTGGTCTGCCTGACCTGCAACTCTCATGCTTGCCTCCATGGAGATGTATCATTAGCTATACCATTATAAGTGCAGCAATAATCTCCATGAAGACAGGTTGTGGAAAGTACAACAGAAAAAATACATATTGTACCTCTAAAACATAATTTCAGTATAATTTACAAAACACACACTATGCGTGTATTTCTTCAAGGTATCAGAAAGGTACATAAAGAACAACCAAAAATCTATTTTAGGGAATATAAAAGTAAAATGTTTTTTGAGAAATAAGGTCTGTTTGATTTTCAGCTCAAATTCCTGAACCATAAAAATCAGGCTTCATGACAAACCCCAGAAACCTCACCACGAGACGATGAGTGTAGCTTCTCTTGACACGGCTCTCCCATGTGCAGCGCTGTGGCACAGGTCATTACCACAAGCCCATTTCCAGGCTTCAGAGGCCAAGGCGTGCGGCGCTGGTGATAGCGTGGTGTCCTGTGGGTCCACGAACACATCATGAGTAAGCAGGGATTTTGACCACTGGAGCATGAAGTCAAAACAGCCACACTCCATAAATCCTGCACTCAGCCCGGCATATATGCGGAGCTCGGAGGGACAAAGGGGAAAGCACTGTCTACATGCTGCGCTCAGCAAAACAACACATACACCTGCTTTATTACTGGTTTATCACCAGGCTTAAAAGGAGATCTATCAGAGGAAGTGGTTCATCTAATAACACTCAACAGAACTGTGCTAAGGCATTACTTAGAATATTTATCAGTACCTCTCTATACATTTTCTTAAATAGCAAGTACATATATTGATAGTATTAACAAATTAGGATACATTTTATACTATAGAATTTTTATTTTGATTAAGATTACTGCAAACTTATTGGAAGGTTATCAGCTGATGTTCCCAATTGAACTGGAAGATAACACAGTCTTCCTTATTTGGTATTACTGGGCCTCGAAAAACAATAAAACCAAAATTAATCGTCGCAAACATGAAAACCGAAGAATCCACCACTTTCTCATTGAAAGCGAATAAATTCCGGGTGATTGTGCTTTGTAATGAAGGCAGTGGAGCATATTGTGCAAATGCCGTGCTTTTTAATGATTTAATTAAAGAACCTCACTCAAACTGGAGCAGAAAATTTCAACACAGTGATGAGCAAAAGCTGCTGCCAGGAAGCCGCATACACACCAGATAGGGGTGTTATAATTGCTGCAGCAGTCGACAGATGTGGCTCACGTTTTTGCCCAATTCCTGTTTTATTAGAATTAGTTGGACCCCAAAGAACGCCAAATGTTGTCTCTTCCTGGACTAAATGATTTACACCCTCCAAGTTCTATCATGTAATTTCAATTTCCGCTTATGTTACAACAAGGCTGTCTGTGACTTAAAGCAGCAAGGCCTAAGTTTGATCACTCATAATTTTCAACTCGAAAAACATTTTAAACCTCAACAAAGCTACCAATTACCAGTTGTTTTAATTATTATTATTATCAAAATTAAAAACAAAGCAAAAAGTTCTCTGTGTAATATATTTTTTTTGTTTTTAGCTGAAGGTTAGTCACTAAAATGAGACAGCTTAGCAAACTGCTGCACTGCTATTAGCCAACACCACCACATACATTAATCACATGACTCATTAAGACAATCTGCCCACAGCTCATAAACTTTAGAATAGGCCACAGTAACTCCAGCACCACCTCACTACACTAGTTACATCTCTGTGCTGGTGAACTAACTCCCACCAATGGATATTCGATCATTATAGTAAATGCTAAACTCTTTGGATTTCTAGGGTCAGAGGACATATACACAAGCCAGAGTTCAGCTTGTATCTGTGTTACCACTGTGATAAGCACAGCATCAGTGAACAGAGCTGGAGTCTGGCTTAAGCCCAAAAGTTAGTTTGCGGAGCACTAATCTCCTCACACAGGACACGACCCAGAAAGAGGTGACAAACTGAGAGCCACCAGCCGCAGCTCCAAGACTGTGAGAGTGTTTCAGAAGAAAGCGACAACACCAGGATTTAACTCGTATCACTGACTGAGGTGGAGATAATCCTCTAACAAGCTCAGCCAGCGAGACGAACACTAAATGATCAAACACTGTAAAAAGGTACATACTGTAAACCAAAGAAATAAACTGCTCAAGACCTACTTGATATGGCACATCTTTTGTTTTGTCTTCAGTGATCACATACTGTCCATATGAGAAGGCACGTCACAGTAACACATTTTGATAGATGATAAATGATAATATAGTATACAAACAATTTTATGCCGCTGACACAATAACAATAATAAGAGTAGACTTCACCCGCAAAAAACAGCAGAATGTACTTAAGTACTTAGTTAGTAATTATGGTGACAGGCTTATATATGGGCTATAGAAATGTGTGTGCTTGTCAGTTGTTGTAAACAGAAAAATGTACATTACGCATGAATTGGATTGAACACACATTTGTACAACCTAACCCTAACCCTAACCCTAACCCTAACCCTTATATTGTAGCACTATGCACTGATATCCCATAAGGGAATAGACACTATTGTACATGCCCAAATAACAGCTCATGACTTCCCCCATACCATACATGACAGGTTGGTCAGGTGCAAGTCCCAACTGGCTATTGGCCAATGCATTTACTTTGACAGGGTAACATCTGAGCACCCTACAGATTAATTGTGGGGAGTGTAATTAAAACTGTTACATATGCCACAAAGATCTTTTTTTCTC
>KN517139.1:0-10482 GCA_000787155.1 Scartelaos histophorus
TTTTTTTTTTGATGGTGTCCTGGATCTTGTTGCAGTTCTACTTTAGACAGTTTAGCCTTATTAAGTTCTGGTGAGACTTTAACTTGACATCTAAATATTTGCTTATACTGTAGGTTTATAAGGGGACATGTCATATAATTTTTTATTATATGAGCCATGTTTCATTATATTTCTCAGAGTTATATTTCAATTGACTCATGCACATTTGAGTGTTAAGTGTAAATGTTGCTCCTTCTACAGCCCTGTACTTCTTATTATAAAAATTCTCTATATATACTCCATATATTTGGGGTTCAGAAATGCCATGTGTACCATTGTTCAATTGTAATACTGTAATATTGTTTGAAATATATATAATTATCTATGTTATAGTTTCATACTAAACCACCAAAAATAATCTCGTCTTCTTTAACATTACAACTCATCTCCTTTTGTTTTAAGGAGCTTATAGCACAAGACCATTTACTCATTCTGTCGGACAGGTCACATAAAATATTCCCATTAAGCACCGCTGCCCAGAGCTTTCCCTGTCAAGACAAATGCACGTTTAAACCAGTACATGTGGTTTACTGGGTGGACCGTAGTGCCAGCTCTCAAGGCTTATGCAAATTGGCCTGTCAACGTCCCTTTCCTGAGAGGGTCTTAATAAGAAGAGTTAAACCGGTATGGATCACTCCTGCTACGCTAAGAGCAATGATGATAAGACGCCGGGACAAAGTGTGCTCAGAGAAATAAGGACAAAAATGCAGTATTATGTTGACATATTACTGCGTTTCACCAGCTCAGACAAGAGTTAAACAGGTTGGTGGTGCATTCAGGGTTTAAATGTCTATACTATATATTGGCATACATTAAAAAGTTAGCAGTGCCTTCATTTCTTTACAAAATTTACTATAGTTCATCTTTGTAAGTTGTAATACAAAATCGTGACAAGGATTTTAGACACTATGAAACGACAGATTAACGTTTTTTGACTAGTTCTTCCATATGTACAAAAATGTTCATTACTTCATATACAGTATATTATATTATATCGACACCTTCCTAAAATAACTGCATAAGTCATTTTTTTCAGGTTTTTCAGGAAACATTAAAAACTCCCCCCAAAATTGAAATTATTATAATAAACTTAGGCAAAAAAGTGACTTATTTTAGGAAGGTGACGATATGCTACTAGGTCTTATAGTATTTTTATCACCTTTAGTGAAATGGGTCCTGTTTGTTGCTGTCATTACAATTCAGATGACAACAATACTGAGACGCTGTGAAATAATTCGCTATAATATGAACTCAGCAGATGGTAGATTGCTATTCCGGCTGATAAATGCAGGCCCAGCGTCTCCCAAACAGATCATGGTTAGAGCTGCTCATTGACAAAAGCAAAATCTAAACCTATAATCAACATGTGACCTCAAAAGCTTGTATCTTGTATCCTGTGTGCTGCCAAAACCTTAAGTAGCCTGTCTAGATGTTACTAAGTCTTCATCCAAAAACAATTCCCACGTGGTCTGAACCATGTTTGTGCACAAGCTTAAAGTATCAGGTGAAAATGACAAGCCAGGTCTTCTCCAAAAAGCACATTATTTCAGCATAAGTGTCCAATGTTCTCATCTAAAATGCATTTGTTTGGGAGCCATCTTGACTCTTGCATTGTTCCGAGGCGATTGGATCATCAAAAGCCCGTTTTTTGATCAATCTTTAACGTAAAATTCCTTTCTTTTCATACATGGGGGCGACAGAAATAAGGGGTACAGAAAAGATAATAGCACATTTTAAAAAAAAGAAAAAAGAAAGAAGGTACCAGCAATAAAACATAGCCAAATATTCCCTGATTTACTTTTCATTACTGCGATGAAATGATGTTCTGTTGTAACCTACATTCTTTTTTGCCTCATAGCAAGTTTGCGTCCAACAAAACAAGCTGAATTTGTGTTTTCTGGCTTTTTGAAAGGGAGCGATCTCTTCTGTGACTTTTGCATTTACATTTTAGGCAATTCTATAAAGTATTTCTTTGTGTCCATGACTGTTGGCCATCGCCTACAGTGGCAGAGGCAGCAGAGAAAGAGCCGAGTGTGTTTTAAATGAAGGTGAACACACAGATGTTTTTAGGTCACCAGTCAGCCATATTGGCAATTAGCCTTAAAGACTTGAAATAATCACAGAAATGCTCCCAGGGGTGCAGAGATGAGGACCTGCAGCTCCCATTTGCTTCAGCTCCAATAAATTACTATTTGAGAAAAGAACCGCGTTTAGCTATAATCAAGTCTTTGCTGCAATACTGGATTAGACTTTTACAGTAAGTCACTGTTCAGAAAAGTACTGTCTTATATTTGAATAGTTTTTAGTGGCAGAAGGGTAAGAGAAAGTCACACAGAAATATTTAATTATGTAAAAAATATTTCAAAAAGCTGGATTTAGCCTTAGTCTTTTACAGATATTTCCCCTCTGGCTAAAGCTTAATGCATTATTCACATTTAAATTTAAACATGGATATAAATATTATTGTTAACTTATTATAACTAATAGGCCTATAACATTTATATGGTCCTAAATGTGGATGCTGTGCAACTTTATCAGCAGAAATATATTTTATTCTTACCCAAGCAGATGTTTTATATTCATGAGATATAATCAGCAATCAGCAATGTTTATTTGTTGAAGGAAAAAAACACCCCAGGGAGCTTCGTGTATTATAGTGGCCCAGTATTTGCACTGCAGCTTTTATAATATGATGTAAAAGAGGCTTTTTTCAGACAACATTAATGATTTTCCCTTGATCCAGGCAACGGGTTTTGGAGCAGACATTTTAGCTGTTGACTGTGCTGTAATTTTAAATTTTGTTAAATAACAGCTGTGTTTAAAAAAAAAAATGAAAGAAAGAAAAAAAGAAAAGAAAATGAGAGCAAGCATTTCACCAGAAGAAAAAAAATAATAATTCAAGAATATAGCTAAACAATATTGATTTTAATGGACACCTATTTAACTGCTGCTGCTTTTAGCTCTGCCATTGTGCTGTTTGTCTTGATCTGTCTGGTTTTTGCTTGTTTTTTGTTGGACACAAATTCAGCACCTCTTGTTTGGCAAAATTAATATGTATTGATTTTAATGATGTTTTGTATATTCAGGATTGTGATTTTTCAGACCCAGTGTTCATCATTTTACAGTCATTTACAATTTACAAGACATCTTTTCAGTTTCTTTGTTTATTGGCCTATTGGTAATGTCATTAAAAATGTAATAATACAAGCAAATCTACAAAAGGAGGCACATTGTTCTACCAAATGTTTAATTCCAACATGTCTCAATTAGCACTGACTGTGTTCAGGCTGTAATTGACTTTATATAGTCTAAGGTTCACAATGTACCTCATAGTCTACACTGTTGCCTTTTAACCTCTTTCTACAGCACATTTAATGATATATCTATTTCTTCTGTAGTGTTTTAAATGTAAGATATAATGTTTTGTGATGCAAATTGTGTGTGGTGTGTGTAGTGGACCTCTGCCCCTACTCCACAGTGTTGTATTGTTTCATTTCATTTAATCTACAATTTATTTTACCATTAGGTTAATTACAGCACATAGTTTAATTTAATTCCTTTATTTAGATTTAGATGTTTTTCATTTTGGGTGCACACACTTTAGTTAAGCAAAGGGGAGGGAGCAAGTTTAAGGTTACTTTATTATCACTTATTATTTTCTGTAATATCTTATAATTAACTGCCTTATTGTTACTTTAATTAAGTTTTAATTAAGTAGTTTTGTTTAATTATTTAATGTAATTTCCCCTGTTCTTGTGTTTAGTTTAGTTGGTCCTTTTAATACTGTGGCTTTTCCTTTTTTGTCTGGTTCACTACACTGTGGATCAGTGTCAAAACAATGGCAGCTTTGCAGCAGCTGGATGTAAACTCAATAAATAAACATAATGGTAGTTTTCAGATTGTAGAATGTGATGATATATGCCATATGTTGTACTCACAGATGGGGGCAGGGGCCTGGTTTCCCTAATGATAACATTGTACTTTGCCATGAAATATCCAAAAGGTAAATGCACAAATGTTAAACTTGGTAAACTCACTGTATTACAACATAATTTTGCAATTTTACAGCTTTTATTTTTGCTCCCCCCATCTGTATTAATTAATTGACCCTTTGAAAAATTGCAAACAAAAACATTTTAAATTCAGGAATGGAGGCAGCTGGAGGCAAAAATGAAGTGGAGCAAAATGCAACTTTCATGTGAAAACTAGGATTAATTTCACATTATCACTAATTATGAAAAGTTTGGAAAATGAAAACCACCCAGATCCATGTGAATTATATCAGAGCCCAGTTTAAAAACACTTATGATTGTGTTTTACATTATTTGTTTATTTGACAAGAGTTTATGATTGATACTAAGCATTTTTTCAAGGCAAAATACACATTTTGAGGTTTTACTGGACAAATCTTCAAGAAATGTTGAGCCCACAACTGTTTTTCACTTCATCTACAGATCTATTACACATTTCATCATAAATTATACTATAGCTCAACTACTATTTTATGATTAAAAACTTTTTCCATCCTTCTTAACAGAGAAGCAAAGTAAATAAGATTTATACCCTGGAAATTCAAAGTTATTGCTTATTTTTTGTTATAAAACCATGAGCATTTAGGTCTGCTCAGTCAGTCATTGTAAATATATTATGTTAGTTTCATTTTGCCTCCATTTCCTCCATTTCAGAATTCTAAACATTCTAATGACATAAGGTTTGACATGGTCTATTACAACATAATTTTGCATATTTATTTTTGCTGCCCTCATCTGTATTCATTATTAATATTAGAATTCAGTGCTGCCATTTGAAGCCCACCAATAACACTAAATGCTTGATTTGGCAGTTTTGCACAGTAGAGGGAGACAAAGACTCGGATCATTTAAAGACTGACAGGTTTGTGGACCAATAAAGTTTGAGGCACATGCTCCGCGCTCCAGTGAGCTCCGTGTGCGGGGGCCGCGCTCACCGCCATCTCTGACCCACGGGGCACAACCAGGGCTCCGGCTGAATTTGACCGTGAGAGGCGCTTCTGCTGCTGTTTAGAGGTAAATATTGCTTCGTAAACGCACTTTCAAAGTGCTAATTACAAAAGTTACCAAGAAATTTGTAACTGTATAAAATATAGTTTATTTTGTGTCTTTTCGTTCTGAACACGTGTTTCACAAAAAATAGCTTTTGGATCGTACGCTACTTAGCTAGCCAGAGCTAATGCTAACTTTTGAGATAAAAATTAGAAAAAAAAAAAAAAAATTAAAGGTTATTGAAAGCACATGCATGTGAATATGATGGACTATACATTTGACGTGTTAAAGTGTAAATGTCCGATTAAATGAAGAGCAAGACCATTGCACCTGTTATTTAATCAATGTTGACAACTTGCAACAAACATATTTTGTCTTTGATAAGAATACCTGTTAATATTATACAGACTTCAGACTAACTATTTAGGCAAGTTAACATTTAGTTTGTTTTTGGTGTGTAATTGCATATTTTATTTAATTTTGTGAGTGTGTGTGTGTGTGTGTGTGTGTGTGTGTCAGTTGTCTCTTATCATGATATGCATGTCACGATTCGACATATATGTCCTGATACCAAAACAAAGGACGATATATTGCAATTTATCAATAATTACTTAATAGTCAACTGCACCTTCATGAGAACACAATTATATGAAATACAATTTTTAAAAATGTTTAAATTATAAGAACAGTCTAATTAATGAATTGTGCGAAAAATATTTTTTTAAATGGATTCAGATTCTGCTTGAGAATTGCGCTATGAAGTATCACAATATATCACTGAATTGATTTTTTTCTTACACCTCTACTTATTATGCTTATTACCCTGCAGTGCGCCTGGATTTCCACTTTAGATTAGATGGATCCAAAAAAGCCTCCAGATTTTAGTGAGATGACCAGCGCCCCTTGGTTGGGACGTGGACAAGGGCTGCAGCCTGTGGAGCCGACTGTAGGACGTGGTAGAGGGCTTCTATCTTTTACTGAACAAAGTGTTGCAAAAGATGTTGCGCTTGGCAACAAACCACAAGTCCCAGGTATGACGGGCTTCACAGAACCTGGGATTGGACGGGCCAGAGGGCTGCTGGTTCACCCCTGTGAAGGAGCCCTGGGCCGGGCCAGGGGTCTGGCCTTTGCAGGTGGAGAGCCACAATTAGGAGTTGCACGACGTGCAGTTTTACCCACTCTGGCGCCCAAACCTGGACCAGCTCCTGTAAAAGAACTCAAGGAGCATGAACAGATAACAAAAACTGTAGGTAAAACTATATATATAAATTTATATATTTGACGTGCAGTTCATTCTTAATACATATTCTGTGGACAGGAAGACATACCAGTGCAAGGCCAGGGATCCACACTTGTCTCAATGTTTAGGGGAATGGGGATTGAGCCGTCAGTGTCATCGTGGGGAAGAGGATCCATGCCAGTGGGTCAGTATAACAGTGTAATGTAGATCTACAGTTTAAAATTCCACACTTCTACTTTTCTTCTTTGCTGCTTATTAAACAGTCAGACATTTTTAAATCTAATATTTCACATTTATTTAATGTGTTCAAATCTTCAGGAAGAGGTTTTGTTGGAGAACTGGATAAACCAGCAGAGCCGTCACTCTGCTTTCCACTCTCCAGTGGGATGGACAGCCCGACCAAACCAGAAGAGGCCCTGGGTCGTGGCAACAGGTCGGCCCAATCAAAAAGGGGTTGGTTTTCATCTCAGCTGGAAACTCAGTTAATGTTTTTCATGAACGTATCACAGTTTGTCTGGGCATCAGCGGATGGTGGGACTTGGCAGAGCGGCGATGCCGCAGATTGGAGCAGGACGAGTGCAGCCGTTTCTGTTTGCTGCTCCTGGCCGGGTGGAGCCAGTGACTCCAGCTTTACCTGCAGTTTTACCAGAAACACCTCCACAAACACCTTTATCTCTTCCAGGTGAAAGCATTATTTTTAAAGGCTAATTGTGTTTATTTTATTTTATATTTTAATTTATCTATTTAGAAGAGAATGTCCCTCAGAGCCCAGTTATCCCAGAACCAGCAAAGTCAAAGGTCAGAATGGAGGCAATTGTGTGAGTATATTTTTTATTTTACCTTCAGGAAAGCCATATCCCCACTGACATTTCTATTAGTTTTGATACAATATAAATGTTATGTTCTATATGTTGTATATGGAATAATAACAAGTAAGTATCTCTATAATTATTGAAAAAAATAATACTAAGGTCATTTTTATGTTGGAATGGTTGGATGGCATCCACATTTATTTTTAAATATTGAATGGAGTTGGAAGCATTATTCTCACTCCCTTTTAAGCAAGTAGTGTTTTTTGTTTTGTATATGTAATAATACATATATAAGTAAACTGAAAAATATAGACATTTCTTGTGTGCATGAAGGTCTTTGAATGACAGCTAATGTTTGTCCTTGTGTTCCCCGTATGTTAGCGAACCTCTTCCTAAAACTGGAACCAAAGGAGCACCTGTTACCATTGCCTCAAACCACACTGTTGTAAGATGCAAGAATGAAGCAGTCTATCAGTACCATGTTACATTTGTGTAAGTCCTTTATTTATTCTCTTCTTTTGGTCATGCAAAAGTACTAAGAATTTCTTTTGATACATTTAGCCCCAATGTTGAATCCATGGCCATGCGTTTTGGTATGATGAAAGATCACCGCTCAACCACAGGAGAAGTGGTGGCATTTGATGGCTCCATCTTGTACCTTCCAGTGAAACTAAATGACGTAAGCATCAAAGTAACAATGACGTTACTGTATTTGGATAACATTCAAATCTTGTGTAGGTGGTCCTCCTTAAAAGTGTAAGGCGGACTGATAATGAGGAAGTGCAAATCAAAATTCAGATGACAAAGATCTTGCCACCAAGTTCTGATTTGTGTATTCCTTTCTACAATGTGGTCTTGAGAAGGTAATTAAGTTAAGCCATAACTGTAACTTATAATGTTAAGTAAACCAAGACTTTACTCTTTCTTTTTTCTTTTTTCAGAATTATGAAAATTATTGGCTTGAAGTTGGTTGGGCGTAATCACTTTGACCCAGAAAGTGCTGTGATTCTTGGAAAACACCGGTAACTTGAATACATATCTTGTAGAAGTATTCTGTGTGAATATCCAGTATAGTTATTTTTTGTACTCTTTGTAGACTTCAGATATGGCCAGGTTTTGCCACAAGTATAAAACGCTTAGATGGAGGTCTGCTTCTCAATGTGGAAGTCCTTCACAAAGTGTTAAGGAATGATTCTGTATTGGATGTAATGTAAGTTCATATACACATTAGACACATCATACTTCCCATCACCATTATTATTAATTCTATCTCATACTAATTATTATCTATGAAAAATGCTAATGTTTTTATAATGCAAGAAATTATAAATTTGATTCAATAATTTCTTAACAGCATCATAATCTGTCCTGAAAAACATAGCTTTATGAAAATAGATAAACCAAAATCTCATCATGACTGTTGTTCTTGCTACATAATAGTCATATAGGAATATTCTACTGCAACAGATGTGTTTTTCATTTATTCTAAAAACAGCACTACAAACTTCTGAAAACAAAAAATGTTTTTTGCAGGAATGTATTGTATCAGCAAAGCAAGGAGAGCTTCCAGGATGAGTGCACAAAAGAGCTCTTGGGCAGCATTGTGATCACACGCTACAATAACCGCACATACCGCATAGATGCCATTGAGTGGAATAAGTCACCCAAAGACACATTCACTCTGATGGACGACACTAAAACCACCTTTGTTGACTACTACAGGTTTGTCTTAATTGCGGTGCGTTGAGAATAAACTTTTTAGCTTTTTAACTGGATCTTTCATAACAGCAAGAACTATGGCATTACCATTAAGGAGCTAGACCAGCCTCTGCTCATGCATCGCCCAAAGGAGCGCTCAAGGCCAGGAGGAAAGGTATTTCTATTTTCAAGTGCGTTATAAATAAACCTAATGTAAAGAGTTAAGTGAATAGTTTGTATAATTTAGAGCATGTAGTATATACTAGAAGATTCTTATCTTCAGTTACAGTAGTCTCAAAGCTGACATAACTTGAAATGTGGCACCACAGTGCCCCCTTGTGTCTGAAACTTTTTTTATACATACATTTTTGCAAATGAAAATGTATGTCTTATGTGAAATGATAAAGGTTTTAAAAGTCATGTGCAATAATAATTCCACTAAGCAAAATTAAATAGCACTTCTTTGTAGCATGTTTGTGAGTGGGATATTATAAATGAGTTTGTACTTTAGGTGCAGGTATGTGGTCATGTATTGTTTGTATTAAGTATGATATTATGTGCTTATAGCAAATTATCACTGGGGAGATCCTTCTGGTACCAGAGCTTTCCTTTATGACTGGTATTCCTGAGAAAATGAAAAATGACTTCAAATCAATGAAGGTACATGTAGAAACCTAGAATAACAGCATAACCTGGGTCTCACATTAAGCTCAGTGTAAATGTGAAATTGCAGGACCTGACGAAGTACATCAATGTGGGCACAGAACAGCACAGTCACTCGATAAAACAGCTTCTGAAGAAAATCAACAGCCACCCAGACAGTCAGAAGGAACTTAATAAGTGGGGCCTTGAAGTCAGCTCTGAGATTGTCATCGTAAGACCATGTTTTTCCATCAAATACATGCAGGAAATGTGAAATATTACTTTTTTTTTTGTTTTGTTTACATGGACACGCTTGCATTAGCATAGTCAATTTAAAAACTAAATCTAGTGCATCACTTTGTGTATTCTTACCTTTTTCTTGCAGGTTAAAGGAAGATCTCTGCCCTTCGAGACTATCTGTTTGCAGAGTTCATCTTTCACCACAGGGTCCGATGTGTCCTGGTCTCGAGAGATTGTCCGAGATCCCTCCATCAGTGCAGTAAGTAATGCAGCCAGTGCTGAGCTACTTTCTCTAAAAAGTACTTTGTTATAGTTACCTGTTAGTCCTCACCAAAATGAATTATGTTTTAGTGTGTAGTATAATGAAGAAGGAGTAACCAGAGCAAAAGTCACAAAAGAACAAATGGTCCCAGAACCAGCCTTAATTTTAAGCAATTCTCCACAGAGCTCAAAGCCTCCAAAACACATCAAGTTTACAACAATGCACAACTTTGCCCAGCAGTGTATTTAGCAAGCACTCATCGATATTAGAAGATGTACATTAACCATAATTAGTCGACTAGTTATGAACAACATTAAATCAAAAGGTAAAAAAAAATAATATAACTTCTAATTTTCACCATATTTGTTAATATTCTGTAGTAAGAAGTAGAGGTGAACAATTCATGTATTTGTACTGAATTGTGGGTTCAGCACGAGTGAGTTTATGTACGTTTACATTCCACCACTACGTGTGCAGCTACACAAAGGCTCGGCTTTTTAATATTCAAGAGGGAACTCGTCTGTAATG
>KN517146.1:10426-45960 GCA_000787155.1 Scartelaos histophorus
TACATAAAATGTTTTTTGTGATAAAAATCTGATCTTGAGTTATTGTCACAGGCCAACTATTACCTTATTCTTATAGCTTTTTTCATCTTATTCACATAATGAGTAATGGGTCATATGGGGTACACACTGAGTTTGAGACGAATTAATAAACAGTACTGAGACTAATAATAAAAATACAATTTAAAAACAAATTCGCTTTCACTGTACTAGGAGAGTTTATGGCAAAAACAATGGTTAATCTTACCTAAAATGCCAATAAGGTCAGTCATTGGCTCTATAACGGTGCCTCCATAGACTCCAGAGTGCAGGTCCTGTCTTGGTCCTTCAATCTGTTCCACAGACAACCATACAGTGAACCACCCAGACTGATTTTATAACTAAAATTATTAAATTTTTTTCTCTGTTTCGTCAGACCTCTGCAAAGAAGTAGCAGTTTCCCCTGGTGCCATATGTGAGGGCTGGTCTTTTGCTGAGCCATCCACAGTCCGAGATGATGATGAAATCCACGTCACTGAAGAAAGTGTCTCTCTGAGCGAGAATCATGGCGTCTAGGCCATTGGATCCAGTCTCCTCCATTCCCTCAATCACAAACTTCACATTCACAGGCAACTCCTAAAAGCAGCAAGATTTCATTAGATAATAAGTCACTGTATACAAGCAGCTATATCTATTTAGGAGGTAAGCAAAAAATATTTAAAACCCCAGTGTGCAACTTTTAGCTAATAAATATACTAAAATAAAAACATATTAGTTAAGTTGTAACAGTAGTAGTTAATGTAATAAAGCCATTCATCTTCTCAGTAGAACATTCAATGTAGCTCTGTACTGTAATTTGTCAGTTTTATCATTTCTCACCATATTTAGGGCCTGGTAAGCCTCCACAGCATGGATCCAGGCCAAAACAGGAGCTTTGTTGTCTGAGGCCCCTCTTCCATACAGGTTACCTACAACCAGCAGAAACAGCTCATGATAAATTATAATGACTTGTACAACCTTTTTCTAGATACACAGTCGCTTAACAATTTGGTGCTGTACGTTTTTGCTCATTAATTAAATGAGTTGCAATACTAACACCAGTTGCATTCAGAAAGACAAGGTCAGTAAAGTAAAGTGTATTTGCCCAAGGACACAACAACAGAAGCCTATAGCTGGTAGGCAAAAGGCACTGAACCTGCAAATTTTATTTGGGAGTCTAATAAAACTAAATCACTGCTTTCATGCCCAGACACATTTAGGTTTTGTAAATGTTTGCCGAACTTATCATATTATAGGGATATTTTAGGTTTCAAATGGCAGCCATTTTCACCATATTTGCTTTTCCGGTGCTATAATGTCATATTGGATAATATCGTAGAGAGCTTTAGCATTAAAAATGTTCTTGAGCTTAAGGCATATTTTAGTGGCAGTATCTCAAAAGAGACTTCTACTTTTATACATGACATTTTCAAATGTGAAATGTGATATAAAATATGACAACCATTATGGCTGCCATAAATCAAATAGTGATGGAATCTCTATTGAGTGTGGGAGCAGGAGAAGACATGAAAATGGGGCTATTTTTGATTCATCACCATTTTAACATCTTCCCTCTATGTTACTCAAACATGTACCAGCGGACTGAGTAGTATTATCATTTTCTCAGTCAACTGCAGTTTGTTGATATTACTAGACAATTACATTTACATTTCTAGCACAGTGTGTTGATCTATTTGATTTCCCCTATTTGTAACGATATGCCTTTATTGCATCATTGCAACCAAAAAATATTTGTTTTTACAAGTGCCACCAGATCTAAACCAAGTATATAACAGGACTATTTCAGGTCTAATCTAGGACTATATCAGTTCTAAAAGTAAACTACATCATTTCCAAACTAGATCATTTAGTAAATGTGTTGTTTTGTTTTTTAAAGGCCTAATAACACACACAATTTTAAGCCGTGATAAAATATTATTGCCTCCTCAAAAACATACATGGAATTAGGTTTTGTTTCATTCACACACATTTGAGTAACTCGTTATTATTAGTTTGTCTACATCCGCAAAGCTCAAAATGTTCTGTTCCACCTTCAGATGTCAGGTAGTTTTACTTTCCGTTCATTAGAGATGGACAATACCAGAGCTGAAATCATTCATATTCTAGTTTATGGAGTGTAGAAACACAGTGGATCAGTTCCTGTATTACCACGTGACATCACAAGGTGTTTTCTGTGTGAGAGAGGAACTCAGTCTAAATCTGCACAGTTTGTGTGTTAAACATGAATGAAACAAAACACAACACCACACATGTTTTTGAGGAGGAAACAACATTGTAAGGTAGATCAGATGGTAAGAATAATAGTGTAATATGGGCCCTTTAATATTACAGCCTGAAATGATAGTTGTAGAGTTACCATCAATCTCAGTGAGGTTGTAGGGTTCAGTTCTCCAGCCGTCTTCTAGCTTGGCTGGTTGGACATCCACATGTCCATAGATGCAGACTGTGTGTTTCTGAGAGTCGTTCCCAAAATGAGCTGTCACCACTTTGGGCAGAGCCAGAGTCTGGCCACCAGAGATCTGTGGTAAACAAGAGGTCTTTAGGTTTTGACAGCTGATTAATATTAAAAGCATTTCTTAGTTATTGCAGTAGAGTGTTTGGTAAGAGAAACTACCAAGGATCTTTATTTTTGTTATTTTGAATAGAACCAAAATTTTATGAAGAATATAAACCTTTATAACAAAGTTAATTTTAAATTTTTAAAATAAAGGTTTGCATTAAAATTATAAGTTAAAATAAGTTAAAGTTAAAATAAAGGTTTGCATTAAAATTATAGATCAACTAATATGAGTTTTTTTCCATGGCAGAGTAGCCAACAGCGAATAATCTTTGCCGATATTTGGTGCCCAAACACAGGGCCAATTTTGATATTTTTTCCCCAAAATATATGATTTGAAATGAGTACAAACTTAATTACTATATACACTTTGCACTATTCTGCAAAGTGAAAGTGTAATAAGAAAAAATTCTACAACTAAAATTTACTGCTAACTCATAAGGGAGCAGTGTAATCACATTTTGTGCAGCACCATCATCACTAAAGGGTTACAGAAAAGCTTTATGTCTTTCATTTAAGCACTTGGTCAGCCTAAACAAAATATATGTGGGAGTTTTAAGGTCGATAGTCAATGTGCTAAAAAGTGCAAATATATGTCTCCACTTGAAAAAAAACCTCTCAGGAGCTCAAGTGAAATTTGTGTGTTTGGCAGGAGGAAAACATCATCACACACAAAACTACCTAAACTCTGACATTATGAGGTCAGGAATTGCTGTTTTTACTTTTCACTCTTCAGGATATATGTGTTTGCATTGTATCCACTAATTACCGATGTGAAACTGCAGAGGGCACCTTGTTCTTTGACCCCTAAAACACACATGTCTAATGATTTTGGAAATGGCTTTGATGTGGGTCTATAATGAGCAGCCTGCTTTAATCTGTATGACTGTGCCATCTTTTTGAAGTTGCCACCGCTGTCCTCCCTGTGTGTGCTTTACCTTAGTCTACAGTAAGTTAAGAGGGATTTATGTTCCAATTACACCAATAGGTAAAAATACTGACTTCTTGTTCTCCAATGTCCACCATCACCACATTGCCTCCCATGTTTCTGAGTTTTTCAGCAGTTACATCCATCATACGGTGTAGATCGGGCCTTTTTAGGATGTTACTGGAGTCGCTCTCAATAGCTACCCAGTCCCGTAGAGCCTAGAAAACAAATACACACATTCCAATATAAATCAGACAGTTTTAAGCAATATGGCCGATGTTAAGTTCATTCAGGACATGTCTGGAATATGCTCATTGTAGTTCCACTGCTGCTGCATTTGATTTGAGAATCTCAAGTGTCCTGAAAATGTGGAAAAGAGATCAACATTGCCCTCATGTGGTACATTTTGATAAGGCTTGATGACATCTGTAGTGCTTTTTGTTGTAAGTGTTATGCCTAATAAGACCAAGTCCATATATTATGATCAGACAATTGGCTGAAGTTGTCTTTGTTTCAAAAATAGTTATATACTTTCCTTTTTTCTAATCACTACTAATACTTTATAATCTGTCCTCATCAGAAACATACTTTGAGTTTGTTTTTCTCGTTTTATTTGCACATGAGTAACACACAGACCTTGCAGACCAGAGTTCTCCTCTGAAACAGAATATTCTGTTTTTAAACTCCATATATCTTCACTAGAATCGTTTGGATTATTTAAGACTTGAAAATGCCAATCTCTACTGAACTAAAGGTAAAATGTAGTTGTTAACTTGAAAACTAGAGCTTCATGACATCACAAGGTGGACTATTTTAAGCTTTAGAGATGTAAACAGAATAATAGTTACTCAAACATGTGTGAATGAAACAAAACACAACTCTAGGCATATTTTTGAGGAGATAACAACATTCTAACATGGCTTAAAGCTCACAAGAGCAAATTTTCTGTAACATAGTATCTTTCTCTAATCTTTTTTAGTAATGTGCAACCTCCTGTGCAAAAATGAATGAACCTAATTCACATGATATAAGAAATGTTAAGCCCCTTTGTATGTAATCCCTAAAGTCACTTATTTACATTGGTACACATTTCGCATTAGCAGCAGGCAACTTAAAGTCTTGGGAACAATATTATATGGTAACACAAAAATTGGCATATAAACCCTACTGTTTCTAACCTCATTTAAGGGAATCGGATATCTTTGTGTTACCTTGACATATTCTTCCTGATGGCTGTCTATGTACTGAGCCAGCTCTGAATACTGGAACGCATCAACGCAGGAGAGGACCACCAAGAGGGACACCACGCAGAGGAGAGCCATCTGGAGACAAAGAATTTACAGTCATACAGAGGGTAACAAAACAGGGATTTGATTAGTCTCAACCGTAAAGGAGCCGGCAAGTACAATAGATCCAGAAGAAGAGATCCCTGTTCAGAATATTCACATATTTGGACAGTATCATGCTTTTCCTCAATATCAATAAATAATAGCCTAATAGAATAATTGTCTCATAGAAATATAATGGAAGTATTAACAATTTGTTGATTAAAAATAGAACAGTATAAATAATGTAATGAGATATTTTACCTTTAGTTGTCTCTTGATGTGACAGTTTCCACAGTCAGAAAAACTGTGTTCCTTTTTTGATCCTCGGAGCCTTTTAAGCTCCCCTCTTGTACGGGTCACTTGGTCAAAAATTCCTGGGCCAATGCCAAAAGAACTGACCATTAAAGTTTACTGAACTTAGTGTAAATAAAAGGAGTGCAAAGTGCCCTGACGAAATAATCAGTATCTACATCTGAACTCTTACCCCAAAATGCCAATAGTGTAGTGTATGCTAGTTGTGTAACACTAAGATAGAGCCCCTGTTGTGAGGAACATAATTGTTCTTGTAGTATTTTCAGTTGGTCCAAAGTCACATGAACTTTTACACTCACCCAGGGGTCGTTTAATCCAATCAGCGCTTCATGTTAATTTCACTAATAGTCCTTTAAGTAAGTGTCTTCCTGTGATAGACATGAGGAAAATTATTATTTTAATAAGTTTGAATGTAGCCTTCTAATATTTCAATGATTTGTTTGCAAATTACTCTAATCTAAAATAAAATGTAAAAACTCAACTATGTAGAAAACCCTTACCGTACGTATATATTTAATCAACAAGCTTTATTGATTGATTTCATCCATGGTTTCATCCCAGTCGTTAGGGGGCAGTGTCGCCAAAAAGTAATTACTGAACTTGCACAAAAATATTTTTCATATCATTTCACAGCGTTTGAATTTACTTCTTGTTTAATGAAGTCATTTGTGATTATATCAATGGCAATAATAATATATTTTTGCCACAAAATAAATCTCGAAGAGTGTCATATTTTTACGCGGGAGGTCAAAGGTTACAAAACAAAATGGCGAGTCCCCTTGTTGCTGCAGTCACATCGCTCGGAGCAGCCCGAGAGGAGGTTTTCTCCTAGGTTTAGATGTTCTACTATTATAGAAGTGTGATCTTTTGGGATAAATCTTCTACATATTTGTCTGCGGCCTCGTTGGTCTTCAAGTTAATATTCGTGCGTTAGCAGTGGAAAACATTGTGAATGAATGTCGCTAGATAAGATGCTTTGACAATAACTCATTCTTGCTCCATTTCCTAGTTTTAAAATTCTTCACCCAACATCTGTCTACTTGTTAGCGTTTGCCTTTTGATTTTTCTGCAACTTTAATAAAGATAGTTGTTTCATTTTAACGGAGTGAGCAAGCGAGTATCCTGTAGCGTTGTGGAGAAGCGAAGTCTGCGGAGCTGTGTTATGGCTTTGTGAAACTTCAGTCAAAACACCGGTGAAGATGAACAGGAAAAAGGATAAAGGATTTGAGAGCCCTCGTCCCTTTAAATTATAAGTATTTTTTATCTCTTCATGTCCAATGATTAACATGCTAGGCAATATGTTCTTATAACGCAGCTGATTAACCAATTGTAATAAACCGCTACTTAATATACTATAGCCCTAACAATTAATATTGCAACTGCAAATGTATGAACGAATGGAATCTTGTTTAAAGTGATTTGAATAACTTGTAGAGAAGACTTAAGATCATTTTGATAAACCATAATTATGGCCTCTCAAACTTTCAAATTAATGACATAACTATTTTCTATTGTTTTATACGACTCATCAGACTGTGTGCATCAACAACATCAACTTCCAGAGGAAATCTGTCATTGTGAGTACAATGTAGTGCTTTTATATTTATTATAATGTTATTGCTATTGTCTCATCATATGTCAAATAAACAGTATAAATAATACAAAGGAGTGTCACTGTTCCTTATATTCCCTGACAGACTATTATTGCAGTTGTTTAAAGTAGTGGAATGATCCCCCATTATAATGGTTATTACATTTTATTCAGTTGTACTTACTTTTGTCTTGCAGGGCTATGTGGAGCTGACCATTTTTCCCACAGTGGTGAACCTCAACAGGATCAAGCTCAACAGCAAACAATGCCGGATCTACCGAGTCAGAGTCAATGATCTGGAGGCTCCTTTTATTTACAACGACCCTACTCTCGAAGTCTGTCACCATGAGTCCAAGCAGTGAGTTTATCTTTTATGCATGCTTTGTAATGTGGACACTTACCCCATAACATTAGCTTACAATCTTTCTCTGTGTGTTTCTATATGAAGGAGGAACCTAAATTACTTCTCAAGTGCCTACACAGCAGCAGTCAGTGCAGTGGACCCTGATGCTGGACACGGGGAGCTGGTCATCAAAGTTCCTTCTGAGCTCTGGAAACAAGGAGATGGTCAGTGATATACATACTGTATAACATGCATGTATAACATTAAATTTTAGTATTACTGAAAAAATGTAAGAAATGTTACTGTTCTATACACACATGTACATGTAGGTTAAGTTAAATACTGAAACATGAAGCCTTGTTAAGTTTATTGATTTATGTATCAGAATACAACATATCACATCAAAACAACAGGCTTAGGTGTTTCAAGTGATACAAGACTGATTTTATGTTTCTAGATTTGAAGGTTTTAAAGGTCTACATAGAATTCTCCCTGGATCAGCCTAAAGGAGGACTTCACTTTGTCGTCCCCGATGTGGAGGGCAGCATGGCTGAGAGAGCAGCTCATGTATTTTCATTTGGATACCAGAACTCTACCAGGTGTGTTTCAATGTACTATAAGGTTCTATAATTGTTGCTTACATTTTGACTTGTGCACTATATTTTATTGTGAGAGCAGTCGTAAATAGTTACATTTTTGTTGTCTATATTACACATAAATACTTTTATAACATAAAGTAATTTGAGTCATGTCATATATATTTGCAGATTTTGGTTTCCCTGTGTGGACTCTTATTCTGAGCTCTGCACCTGGAAGTTGGAGTTCACTGTTGATGCCTCGATGGTGGCTGTTTCCTGTGGAGAATTGGTGGAAACCATCTACACGCATGACATGAGAAAGAAGACTTTTCATTACGTCCTGCCCATCCCCACTGCAGCCCCTAACATCTCTCTGGCTGTGGGGCCTTTTGAAATCCTGGTTGATCCTTACATGCATGAGGTTAGTATTTGTTGATCAATATGATATGCTACCATTTTTGAACAATGCTAGCTGTAAAAAAATTTAAAAAATAAAAATACACACAACTGAACCCTAACCTGGCATCTGTTCATAAGAGTAACAACAGTTTATGGCGATGCAGACGTTTGACCACTAGGTGGCTATAAAGTCTTGACTAAAATGAAACGGACATTGTATTTATAAATACAACCCTAACCCTAACAGTGTGCTATGTTGAAATCGTGTATTAATTTGCTTCTCTATCTTGTGTGTCCTTATAGGTAACCCACTTCTGCCTGCCTCAGCTGTTGCCTCTACTCAAACACTCCATGTCGTACCTTCATGAGATTTTTGAGTTTTATGAAGAAATCCTGACGTGTCGCTACCCGTATGCATGTTTTAAGACAGTCTTTGTAGATGAAGCCTATGTGGAAGTGTCCTCCTATGCCTCAATGAGCATCTTCAGGTACAGAAACACTATACATATGCTTGTGTTTTACAGTACATTTTAATTATTTACACCAAAGAAGCAACACATGTTTAATTATCCTAAACCGTGCTACACATTTTTTAACTGATGTGATCTTGATTATATGATTTTGAAATGAAGTTGTAACCTAAATGAGTTAGTAACCTCTTTAATGCTCATTGTTTGTGTTTTAGTACCAACTTGCTGCACAGTGCCATGATCATTGACCAGACCCCTCTGACCCGTCGCTGTTTGGCCCAAGCTTTGGCTCAGCAGTTTTTTGGTTGCTTCATCTCCAGGATGTCTTGGTGAGGTCAACATTTAATTTCCATCAATAAAACTTCAGGTGAAGGTTTCAGGCAGAGAAACAATAGTTTATTTTTAGTCAAGCATTGTCTGTTGCTAAAGCATGGGTTCCACAAAGGCCACATTTCTTAGCCACTCTTACTTAAAATCATTGGTCTGAATGTTGCTTCTGCAATTTGCCCATTGTGCCACTGTCACTGCTTAAATCTAGAAATATCTCATTCAGAAACAAAGCAGGTATAGTGCTTGTATGACATCATTGTTTACATAGCTGTAACTGCTGCCCCGCACTAACCATAGTACTGGAAACACTAGTTATTTTTAGAGGTTATTCATACCAAAATATGCCTGACTCTCAGTGAGTATTTCCTAACTTAAAAGCAGGTTTAATAGCTCAGAAAATTGCCTAATTTCTGTATGTTTTTTCTCCAATTTGTTCTGTCAAAATAAACACAAGTAACTTCAGGCAACCTGTTGACTGACAGTGAAATGGGATGTTTCTGGGTGAAGGAAAGTTCTCATCTCATTGCAAATGACTGAATCAGTATTATTAAATCGTCTATTTATTTCAAAAGTTTATGTTCAGGTGAAAGCATAATTTTGATATCATAATAAATAATAAGGTATTGCACCTCTGAATGTGCTTAAAGCTCTTAACAATGCATTTTTATTCACTCCACACTGTTGGTAAACACAAGAAGTGTAGTGTAAAAGTTTATTTAGCCTTAGCATAATTTATTTATTACCAAACCTTACCAAATCTTTCTGGGCACAAACATCACTTATGTGATGTCTGGGAACTAAAGCTTGTACAAGTGTGAAAACGTTAATGAACTGAAAATGAAATAATTACTGGTGTGAATCATGCTCACCACTCACAGAGAACCATTTTGCCTTTGAGAATTTCCTTTCAATGACCTTAAAATTTTCACAGTGTTGTAACATTTGGCCCAAGGTTGTTGTGTATAAAGCAGGTGATGAGAGATTTACAACAAGGCTAACCCCATTTGTCAGGTCAGACCCAGGAGCCAGTCCAACTCCGGACTACTGGACTAATACACTGAATACAGTAACATTACTACTTTTAAACTCAACATTACTGTAAGAAAAACTTTACACAAAATTTCCATTTGTGAAGAATGAAGAATTTTAGACAAGATGTTCCCAAATTATTACATTTCAGGACCAGACTTCATCAAATATGTTGATTCTGATCTGATTCTGATTTTAGTGAGGTAAATGATATGTAATGGTTTGTCTTGCTGTTACATAATGTACTTATGATTTGTTATGTTTCACCACTTTTCAAAACACTGCTAACAAAGACAAAATGCATGCATGCATTGACCTGTCTGTGACCCACTTTGGACACAATGATGGTGTCAGTAAAAAGAAAGTAGAAATACCAAGATGTATATGCAATTTATTTTTTATTATATTGCTTAAAAGCTCATTAGTCAACCTTGGCTCATTCTCACGCTGCTCATACAACAGTTGAGAAATTGAGCTAGATGCCTCTGCTCTGCTCTCTGACCTCCAAACTCTCTTCAGATGTGGGGCCTTGTTTTGTCGTGGGCCTAATGTTGTGTCAGAAAAGACCCCACTAATGTCGCTGTTCTTTGATTCTGAAGGAAGCGTGGTGCTGTCTGCGAGCAATTAATCAGAGAAAGAGGCGAGTGGGGGCTGTAATTGAAAACAGGCTGCTGCTGGGAGTGTGTCATGACCATAAACGACCGCACAAAGAAGATCTGCTCTTTTTCAAACTTAATACATGAGGCACACTTTCAGTTCAACCTTGTGTTTAGCTCTATTGTTCAAGTCATTTGTAAAGCTGAAAATTATCTGGTGGTAAAAATCAGCAATAGTAGTAGTAAAATCAGCAATAGTAGTAGTAAATATTTTAAATACATTTTAAGCTTTTAGATTTGTTGTAAGGCTGAACATTTTTTGAATTGTGATATTGCATTTGCATTAACAGCACAGGCTTTATTATTGTCATGTCTTTATATTGCTTGAATAAGTATAGATATAGCGATTTGCAATCATGAACAATCCTTATGAAACTTCGTCCTTTGGGATTGGACGTCAGACTATATAGCTTCAGAGTATATAGCTTAACACAAGGTGGTAGTAGAGCTGAAAAAAGTCTTTTATTAAGACGTGCGTCTAATATTTTTCAATTGGAACATATGACATCTTAATTTAGTAATTGCATGGTCAGCAATGTCTGTTTGCGGTCTTGGAATAGTCTTGTCAGTCTTTCAAATATTATCAAGAAAGGTATATGAATCCTCACTTGTGTGTTTTTGAATGAAAAGTAAACTAAGGTTTTGTTGACAAGAAAGACCCAAAATAGGCCGTATTCACAGCACACTCACTACCAAAACCACAAAAGCTTTGGGAGATTTAGGAAGCTGTCTGCTGTAAACCCACCAATGGTGATTATTCTGCCACCATTTTACAACCTAATCACTTTAAGAGCTGTGTTAAGATAAGATGCACGGCCAAATGTATTTCAAGAAAAAAAAAAATTCTCTTAATCTTAAAATATACAAAATATTACAGAGCGAGTCACATATTCACCACAATATAAAAGGTCACGGCAGTACAAGCAGTCGTTTTTGAATGACTTAATGTCTTTTTGAACTGTGGGTGGCACTGAATACTAAACCAAGCATAAATCTATACCATGTTTTATAGCAACATAAATGAAAGCATGGGCTGCCTAACATCATGTGCTTCCTGGTTTTGAAGGGCCGATGAGTGGGTGCTGAAGGGCATATCCGGGTACATCTATGGTCTTTACCTGAAGAAGACCTTTGGAGTCAATGAGTACAGGCACTGGATCAAACAGGTAACTCCCGAATCGTGTTGTCAGCATACAACTATTTCAAACAATTTCAATACTAGAGTTAATACACAGTACCGATTCCGATACCACAATGACATTAAAAAATACAGTTTTTTTGGACATCATCATTTTTTTTATATTACCATACGGTGTTATGCTCTGTAACCCCTCAGTGGTCCAGGTAGTCGCCTTAGTGGTCCACGGGTACATCTGTGATCTTATACTTGTTCTGATACAGTTCAAAGTCATTCTAAAACTTTTCAGGAAAGGTTCATTTCTGCCCTGTGAATGTGGCTTTTTGGTATCAGTACTTGTTCAATTGAGTATCCAGTTTTGGTAATAGTTTTAATAACAATTAGTATCTGATTTTTGATATTTTTGACAACCATTCTTATATGAAACAGCTCTGTGTTTATAGGAATCTTAGATATTGTTATTAATTTACTTTATAACTTTGAATTCAGTGTGTTTATAGGAATCTTAGATATTGTTATTAATTTACTTTATAACTTTGAATTCAGTGTGTTTTGCAGTGTCCTATTTTGGGATATGCAATTTTTTGTTCTTAGATCAAAACATTTAATATATTAATAATGTTGCATAGAACCTTGTCATCCAGGCAAAATCTAAAAATACAAAATTAAATTAACAAACTGACCATAACTCTTAAAATAAAACTGTATTTAAAACCTTTATTATTTGCATGGTGTCTAGCAATAAGTCCATTCATTTTTGCAATTCCCAGGAGCTTGACAGGATAGTTGAATATGAGCTCAAGATGGGAGGTGTTCTGTTGCATCCGACGTTTGGGGGAGGCAAAGAGAAAGACAAGTAAGGATACAAAGCACCACATTACTTTTATTTTATATATAACAAACAGTATTTTGACTTTCTTGTTTATTCTCTCGTAGTCCGACACCTCACCTTCACTTCTCCATCAAACATCCACACACACTGTCCTGGGAGTACTTCAAAATGTTCCAGTGTAAAGCCCACCTTGTGATGAGGCTAATAGAAAACCGCATCAGTATGGAGTTCATGTTACAGGTATTGGTGCAATGTGGGAGATTTGACATATTTAGATAAAGAAATATTCATAGGGCTGTCATAATAATTACTATATAACAACAATTTTTGGGGGTCACTATTTATTGTGGGTACTTTTTCTTTGTACTAGTTGGAAAGCTTTGGTTATTTTTCTGTACTATGATATGATCCGAGCTGTAGAAGGTTGAATAAATTACTTCTACGACTCATTATTGATACAAATGAACTACTAAAGGGTTTAATTTTGCTATGTATTTATTTATTGCAGCTCATATTTTTTTAACAATGCCGTACATTTAGAATATTTTGTGGTTTTCTTATATTGCACATCCAAATTTGTTGTCTTGACAGGCCTACATATTCACAATTTGTCTCTTATAGGTCTTCAACAAGCTCTTGAGTTTGGCCAGTACTGCGTCCTCACAGAAATACCAGAGCCACATGTGGAGCCAAATGCTGTTGTCCACCCATGCTTTTCTCAAATCCATCTCCAACGTCTCCGGCAAAGACATAGGACCCCTCATCAAACAATGGGTGTATCCTTCTAACGTCAAATGTTGGAGTACAAAATGCATTTATCAAACATGGACACTTGTTGCGTGTATAACGTCCCAGCAGTGATGATTAGACAAATCCAAGCACCAGTGCAACAGTACTAGTGCTGAATATAGAAACTATTTAAAGTTACCGCTATGTAACTTTTCTGGAGAGTTTCCCCTACCTGTTTGTCTCCATGGAGATGTTAATGCTTTGATTAAAATGTTCCAAAGTATGGCATTAAACTAGTCTGTCTTGCATTTATTCCACTACAGGTGTTATTTATCAATGCTGTGAGCAGGGTCATCTCTCCAACAAATCTAGTCTGTAATTTAGTTTGCAAGTCTCCGTGAAGAATCTCAATGTAAAGCCATACTGTGGAACATTCTAGGCACATTTCCATGGACAGACCCTCCACTGTACAAATTACGCAGTACAGCTTTAACTCTCTTGCCCTTTTGTCTAGTTTTTGTACATTTTGTCTTAACTTTGTGGCATTCAGGGACCAGAGCAGTGTTGTGAAATTCTTTGGCAGTTTTGCCTTCAACAGGAAAAGAAATGTTCTGGAGCTGGAGATCCGTCAAGACTACACTTCGTCAGGAACTCAGAAATATGTGGTGAGTACTATGAAGAATGCACTGTTTTGTCTTACTAATATTTTTGTACATTGGAAGGAGATCAGTTTCTTGTTATTCTTTGTTTTGTCTTGTTTTGCCACAGGGTCCCATTAAGGTGACTGTGCAGGAATTAGACGGCTCCTTCAACCACACTTTGCAGATAGAAGAGAACAGCCTCAAGCATGACATCCCCTGCCACTCCAAGAGCAGAAGGTACACTCCTACAACTCACATAACATCTGCTTTATATCTTAAATCAGTTATGATTTAAGGGAAATAATGTCACAATTTGGTTTCTGCAGGAACAAGAAGAAAAAAATCCCTTTGATGAATGGAGAAGAAGTTGACATGGACTTGTCCGCTATGGAGTAAGTGCTAGCAGTTTTTGCAAAGTTGAACCTCATTTAAGGGTTGCATAACTTTTCGGGTGGAGAGTCTAGTGTCTTCTTGTCTCGATGGAGATATTTACCTGGAATGATAATTAAACATTTCCATCTAGCATTTATTCATCACAGTTTTTTTCTATTGCTCAAAAATACATGAATTTCTTCCTTAAAGTGGGGAGACTCCTCACAGATCTGACTTGTAATGTAGTCTACTGCTGTAACCCTTTTGTCCCCCTTGTGTTAGAAGGGTTTAATTTATACTGTGGAACAACCTAGATAAACCAATCTAGCAAGTATTTCCATGGAGATAAGCAGGTGGTGCACCTTTAATTATTGTGCTCTTGAGCAAGACACTGCCATTGATTTTCTGTTGATTCGAATAACTGTTTGAAAGGGAGCTACTAGTTCAATATTCTTTTTTTTTCCCTTTCAGTGCTGACTCCCCTCTTCTGTGGATCCGCATTGATCCAGACATGTCCATTTTGAGGAAGGTGGAGTTTGAACAGGCAGATTTTATGTGGCAGTACCAGCTCCGATATGAAAGGGATGTGGTGGCACAGGTTGGCAATTTACTATTCTTGTATTGCTATTGCTCTTATTATGATAATAGTTTTAGTCAGTTAAGTGGCAGTTTGTGGAAGAAAACAAGTAAAAGTTAAAAATCTGTCTCTGACTAATTCTATTTTTTAGGTTGAGTCCATATTTGCACTGGAGAAATTTCCGACTCCTGCCTCCAGACTGGCTTTGACAGACATATTGGAGCAGGACCAGTGCTTCTACAAAGTCCGCATGCAAGCCTGCTTTTGCCTGTCTAAGGTACCTTTATTAATATGCTCATGGTCATGCAGCTGCAGGGATCTATATACTTAGATTTTCTTAAGTTTACAGGGACCCAGCCCCTTTTTGCACCTTTGTCCTTCAAATCACCATTGAAACAGTTTACACAAATCTTTTTTTTCTTTATTGTTGACATTTTGGCTGAATATTTTTGACATATAACTTGTTTTGAAATAGGGCAGCATGACTCAATGAATATATGAATGCTAAAATTTTGAATTTTGCTCTAGATAAATATGGAGGGAGGGGTGGGAATTTGTATCTTGGCAGAGAGGTGGAGCTGTGAAAGCGTATTGGGACTAATCTGCATGGATTAGTATATGCACGGAAGTAGAGGAAGAGGAAGTGAGGCCCAAGGGCGGCTGTGTGAGTTTTGGGAGGTCTGGTGAATGATGTATGGAGAAAGAGAGAGAGAGAGAGAAGTGGAGGAGTCCAGCTGAGGACTTCACACAGCTGTGCAAAAATATGACTTATTTATTTTTGATATTGACTTCCTTTAATGTAATATTAACCACCAGAGTGGCCCAATCATACAACCATATTATCTACAACTGTGTCTCAATTTCTATTTCACTTTTCAGTTCAGAACAGAGCTCCTGCACCTTCCTGGACAGTTTAACATTTTCTTTGTTGGTTAGATTGTTACCAACATCAAGTGGCTTGAGTCTCCATTGTAACTTTTTCTTTCAACTTCTCATTGACTTTACTGGTGTGGACCAGCTCTTGTTTGAGCTGGACATTGTCTCTCACTGTATTGTCATACAGATACCTTATTTCTAACTCTTTCTCTTTCTTCAGGTGAGTAGCTTTGAGCTCTTGCAACTCCAAGTCTTTTTTTGTTTGTCTTTTCTCTGACTTTTTTGGAGTTTTCTGTTTTCGTCGTACATTTTGCTGTACTTCAGAATTATACAGGCACCGGATCCCCTTATGTGTGGTAACTTCTTCCTGGGGTTGCCTGACCTCCTCCTGAAGAGTATCAGCGAGTTTTTGCAGCTCCGTGTCTTTTTCATTTGCCTTTTCCATGGCTTCTTTGGAGTCGGCAAGCTGTTGTTTTACTTGCACATTTTATTTTTAAAGTAATACAGGTACTGGAGTGTGTTATGTGCGATAGAAGGGTCTTTGAGTTTTTCATCCTTCTTCTGAAGAGTGTTGGTGAACTCTTTGGCCATCTTCTTCTCAGTCTTAAACTTGCAGTCCAAAACCTTGGACCTGATCTGCAAGCTTGGCCCTTGCCCGCTCCTGGATCCTGGATGTTAGGAGACACCAGTTGCCCCCTGTTGGTGTGGGGCAGATCAGTGCCTCCAGGTAGAAGTCCTCATCGTAGAGGTGGGCGTCATCCTCTGATGTAGACTATGACATCTTCTGCATAATGATGTCACCAGGCCACAGCTAATAACCAGCTGATACACTGAATGTTGCAAAACTGTTGCTGTGTCCTTAGGCAAGGCACTTCAACCACATTGCCTAGTGAAAGTGATGATGGCGGTTGGAGGGCCGATGGCACAGATTGACAGCCTCATTTCTGTCAGTCTGTCCCAGGGCAGCTGTGGCTATGATTATTATTATTAAATCATCAAATAATTGTCTGCATATAATAAAGTAATCAACCACGGATGAGTCTAACAAAAAGCCAAAAACATAGGTATTATATGAGGAAACTGCAGGTATAAAAACATTCTTTATGGCTCACCCACCAGTTAACCCTTGCTGTACTGAAACCTCAATAATCCTATTCTGGGGCTTAAAGAATTTCTCTCTTCTCGTGATTGTCTGGATTTTGGCCTCTTCCAGTTTTAACCCCCCCTGGATTTCCGCTATTTCGACTTCCACCTGAATCAATATTTTCACAACATGATAAACTGTGAGCTGGTCGCAATGGCAGCACTTCACTGTTTCACTGAGTTGCTGTGTTTGGCTGCAGAGCCTTCGACAGACTCCCTCCGTAATGGCCTTTGGTATATACTCCACATACAGGCTCCATTCGCATAAACAAGGACTAGCATACTCTGCCCTGACCACAAAATGAAATATGACTTCAACCCTCATGGACCGTGCGCTATGATTGGCTGGGACAGACTAAATTTGCTTGTTATTGGTAGGAACTGTGGAGTATAGCCTAAAGGGAGGAACGCATCAAACTCATGTTCAGAAGTCATGATGAACACACACATGCAAAAACATCCCAGCGCGCATGCCCCCCTCTGTTTACCTTCCCAAATGACTACATCCTGTGGCGTTGACCCTTAGCCCCCGTATTACCACATTTACATAAATCTCCAATATCCTGCGCTGGACCGAAGACCGCTGGAGCCGCTGCTTGAATACCTGTGGAAAGTGTGTTGTGACTGGTGTTGTGTTCATCGTAAAACATAGGAAGTGTGTTGCTCAAAACATTTTCTAACAATGCATATTTTGATATGTTAGAATCACATGTCATTTTCCATTTATGTACTACATTTTAAGGACTTTATAGCATAAAAAAGGTTTTTATAATACACTTGTTTTTTATCTTGCTTAGGCCCGTCACAATAATTACTATAGCTATTGATGGAACAATAATTTTTGAGGGTCAATATTTATCATTGGTACTTTTTCTTTTTTCTTTTATGAATTAATGTAGTTGTATGAAATGATGTCACTTATTTAGTTTTATAGTATCTTTTTGATGCCTGACCTGTCCATAGTAATTCATTATTTTACTTAAATCTTTTTAAAATATAGACTACATATTATATCACATATATACTATATGACTACACTTTGCCATACATTTTTCTCATTACAGATTGCAAATTCCATGATGAGCACGTGGCAGGGTCCTCCAGCGATGAAGTCCTTGTTTACCAGGATGTTCTGCTGCAAGAGCTGCCCGAACATCGTAAAAACTAACAACTTCATCAACTTTCAGAGCTACTTCCTGCAAAAGGTACATCCCACAGACCAATGAACTGGCACACGCAGACAGGGCACTTTATACCGCAGGCTTTTTCCACTTGGACGACGTGGCTTCTCACTTTCTTTCATGTCATGTTCTGCATTATTTTAAAGAAATTAGTAGAATATAATGGCTTTGATTTAAACAAATAAACATGACTTAAAGAAGGCCTATATGCAATATGCCCCCCCCAAAAAATAAATTATTTGATCATCATTTGATCATGATGTGTATGTTGACTTAAAGGGCCATGTTACATGTAATTGAGCTTTAAGCCATGTTATAATGGAGTTTAAAAACACTGGTGGACTATTACCACGTGACATCACAAGGTGCAACAGTGTTGTGGAGTGTTTTCAGTTTGAGTAAAGAACTTTATGGAGGATTTGTGTGTTAAACACATGTGAATGAAACAAAACACAACTCCAGGTATGGGATGAAAAAAACAATTTTAACATAGATTAGAAAATTGCATAACATAGGAGTAATATGGGATCCACAGTTCACAGTAATTGGGCATATCCACTAAGAGGAGTGGGTGTGGAAAAATGTAGTGGAGTTTATGAAATCACCAAAATCACCACACATCACGATTTTTGTTATTTTATTGCCCAGTCCATTATCCGTAAAATTAGATGTTCAAATGTATTATATTGTATTATTTTTAGTAAAGATTTTTGATTAGAGATTTATTTTAACCTTTACGTGTTTAACTAATACAATATTTTTTTCTTTTTTTTTCAGACAATGCCTGTTGCTATGGCTTTACTCAGAGATGTGCAAAACCTCTGTCCTAAAGACGTCCTCAACTTCATACTCGACCTTATAAAGTACAATGACAATAGAAAGAACAAGGTAAAAACCTTTTTCACATTTCAATACACATTTTAATGTAAAACATGCAGAATGTCAAGTTATGCTATTTGTAATGTAAATTTATAAATTAATCCTTCCTATCTTGTCATAACATTTGTTTTGTTTTTTTGTCTTTTGTTGCAGTTTTCAGATAACTATTACCGAGCGGATCTGATAAAAGCTCTAACCAACTCCCTCACACCGGCCATCAGCATTAACAACGAGGCCCGGACAGTGGTCAGTCTGAATCCTGATGTCCGTCTCATTCTGGAGGAAATCACACGGTTCCTCAACATGGAGAAACTACTGCCCAGTTTCAGAAACACCATCACTGTTAGGTAAAAGATTCAGATGTGAAAATGTCTTTCTTTTAATTGGATTGGATTTAGCTATATTTTTTCTTTGTGTTGTGCAGTTGTCTTCGAGCAATTCGCGAACTGCAGAAAAATGGTCATATTCCCAGTGATCCATCTCTGTTTAAGTCCTACGCTCAGTATGGACACTTTGTGGATGTCCGGGTGGCTGCACTGGATGCTCTCATAGACTATACGAGAGGTTTGACTTGTTACACTGATGACAGCTGCATCATTTCCACTATATATATTTTTTTGTTTTGTCTTCTTGACTTCATGGAGATATTATTACTTTGCCTGGGATGTTCCACAGTATGGCATTAACCCTAACTGGCATTTTTTCAATTGAAGTTGTTCTTATTGCTTAAAAAAAAGCTGTGAATGGGGTCACCTCTTCATAGATCAGGGGTCACCAACACGGTGCCCGCGGGCACCAGGTCGCCCCAAGATCACACCCTAACCCACAGGCTGGTTGTAAAAATAGCACAACTCACTAGTGAGCAACATCTAAAATTTAATTGTTGGCTGTTGCTGTTCTTTTTTAAATCACCTTTGCATTTATTTCATTTTAAAAATGACAATATCTTAAAAATATGGAGCCACATGTTTTTTTACGTTTTACAGAAACGCAACTTAAAACTGCATAGCTCATTTGCATAAACTGGTGGTTCCGCACAGTACTTTCACTCATGTATGATCCCTTAATTTACGTTGGCCATTTAATTTCTGTTGGCTACCGCTGTGATGAAAAGACTGAACAGTGTTTGTCTTTTGACATATCCACACTCAACTTCATGTTGCAGTAGCAGTATCGGGATCATCTGAAAATTTAACAATTACAGAGATTAATAAATTTAAAGTGCTGAATATTGATCTCGCTTTCTCTGGTGATAATTATTGTGAGAAATCATTAATGTGATCAGTGTCTACACGTAGATGATTATCATTAATCATTATTAATGTATGTAGGTAAAAGGCAAACTGAGCAAATTTGTTGTTTCATATCAAAACGTCTCAAACTGGACGACCTTTGTATGACTCAGTGCCCATGAAACAGTTCTCAGCTTCAAAAAGGTTGGTGACCCCTGTCATAGATGAACTTGTAACCTTGTGTCCATAGGAATAATTATGTTTAATACTTTACTGTGAAACAATCCAGGCAAAGCAATAACATCCCCACGGGGACAAACAGATGCTCAATGGACCTATAGGCTACATTCTATACAGCAATAATAATAAAACGGCACACATCAACGTTTTAATGGTTATAGTTCACAGAAATGATTTGCATTGTTGTCTTTTAGTTGAGCAGAGTGCAACAGAGCTGCAGTGGCTGCTTGACATGGTTCAGAATGATCCAGTTCATTATGTCAGGTCAGTAAGTGTATTATGTGCAGATTATTGAGTTTGGTGCTTTTTCTCATCTCCCTGAATTATTCCATCACCGTTATTGTGTTTGTGTGACATTTGTGTGACGTACTATGCTCATAGGCTCATCATACAGTGCCTTATCTGAAACATTGTAGTCTTGCTGTTTTAACTCTGTCTTGTTTCATTCAGGCACAGGATTTTGGGGATGCTGTGCAAAAATCCTCCTTTCACAAGAACATCAGATTCAATCCTGTGCAACGAAGCTTTAGTTGACCAGCTCTGGAAACTCATGAACTCTGGTGAGACACTCAAGTCCTAAATCCTAAAGTCCTAAATTTTATATCACCGACATACCATTATTCTTATGCTTTCTGACGTCTCTTCTGTTCTCAGTATAACTTAAGTGCGTTTTTAATGATTACTATTAGCCAAGCTAAACCACTTTATTTATATAGTTCCCTTAAAAACCACAGCTAAAATGCTTTACCACAAAGATCTCAAAGAAGGTAAGACATTTTCAGAAGTAGTAGCACTAGTTAAAAGCCAGATTGTAAAGGTGAGTCTTTAATAGAGTTTTATAATGATCAGTAGGTGTAGCATTTTTTTTATTGATACTTTGCAGCTGATGTCATCAACATTCCCTGGGGGTGTGATGCTAACTGAAGGTACTAATCAGTCTACAACAGATTAGCTTAAACAAGTCTGTTACACATAACACCTAAAAAGGACCATGAATGCTCGTATTGATCACAGGCTCCTGAAAGTGTGCAAATCCATTTTGTATTCTTTCTTGAGTTTTCAGACTATCTTAAAACGTTTCTGTCAGTGTTTGCTGACATAAAGGGGCTGTAACAAGAAATCATATTTACATGATATTTCTGTGTCCTGTTAGCTGCAATACTGAGAATGGATAATAGAGGAACTGAAACTCCCCTTCAAAACAGTTTTAACTTGAATAGCAAACTAAGCCATATTGGACCTGTTTAAAAACCTGTGCTGTTGCTTATGGTCAGTAAAATAAACCATGTGTGAGGATTCTTTTCTGTAGTCAGTGGAGTCAAAACCAAATGTGGCACATCATTATATGCCCTGGCTTTATAGAACTGGTCTCTTTGGCTCTATACTCCAGGTTTGGTCATAGTGGCTCCTGCAGGCTGCACGCTCCGCTCAAAACCCAACAAATGAACTAAAGGTTTTGGCAAAATGCGTGCCTGCTTTGTTTATTTAACTCTCATAATTACAGCTTTGTTTTTCCTCGTGGCTCATTAAAAAGTACTAATACCCAGTGCTGTGTGCAGGATTCAACCACAAATTGGCAACACAGTTACACACAGGGATAGTGGTCACTTCATGCACGTTCAACAGTTCTAACCATAGACTTTTTCAACTTAATTCAATTGATCAGAAAATGGGCCTTTATATGTTTTGAGTAAAATTAAATAACACAAGGCTCTGCTAATTCCAGATTTTTAACTCAATAACATGTTCTCAAAAAAGGCAAAAAAGGATTTTGGTCAGAGTGGAGGTCATGTCAAGTAAACATAAAACAGTTGAATAACCTGATACAAACAAAAATTAACTTTAAATGTGACATCATAAAGTGGAACAGAACATTTCGATCTGTTCTGTTTTGATTAGAGATGCAGACAGACTAATAATAAAAGTGTTACTCAAGCATGTGTGATTGAAACAAAACACAACTATAGGTATGTTTTTGATGAGATAAAAACATTCTAACAATATTTTGCATAATAAGATAAAAACAAAACAAAAGAAACATGCAGTTACCTAAAGAGTTCTGGGCTTATTTTGTTTTGTGCATTGCCTCTTTATAATACAATAATTTATTTATTTTACTCTAACTGAATTATTTCTGCACTTTTCCAACCCTCATATGTAACCACCAAGGTTCATTTTATTGCCTGGATTTTTCCATTGACAGGGTCTTGCTCCCCATTGTCTACTCATGTTTCACTTTCTTATACTGGGGGTCTTAGGTGTCTCTTTAGGCCTCTCATTCACTCTGCCAATTTAAATAAGGTTACAACAATACACTATATCCACCATTTTACAAAGTTAGGGGATAAATAATACTTGTGGCAACGTATTTTTAATGCATTGACTTGACAAGGACAAAAGATAAACTAATTAACTTGAACTCAATTGTTCTAGATGTCTGTCAGTTTATATATATGGGGCCCCGGTGTGGTAGCCTTAAATAGCATGCTAAAATAGTTATTATATTCATTTCTCCGCTAACCACAACCCCCCATGTGTTAAACAGACATGTAGGCTAGCACTGGATGAAGTTTCAACCGACTCAAGGTCAATGCATTTAAGATCCATAGTTTGCATGAAGCCAAAGCCACACAGTCTTTTGCCCCCCGTGTTAGCCCCAGACCAATGACATACACTGTCCAAGTCATTACCAACTCAAATAACCTGACATTTAATACCACAATGGCACACAGCGTCGCTTATCTTCATGTATTTATCCTTTCTTACAATGGCTGAGGGATTGTAAAAACTACATATGCGGTTGTTGGCTTATTGCGTTATTGTATCTCACTCTAACTGCTTTTTCCTTGCTGTTCATTGTGGGTTTTGTCTGTTTCAATTCATATGTTACTCTATTCCTTTTACAGTTTGCAAGTCGTATCTTGATTGAATACACGGTTAAGGTTTATAGCAAATCAAATGCAAAGTCTCTTTGTGTTTATTGAATTTTGAGGGTGTCTTTTACATCACAAAATGTAGATTCCACTGACGAGCTGAATTTTTTGTCTGAAAATGAAATAGACCCTATAATCTATTAAGTCTACTGTGTACTGTGTGATTGGACATTACATTTGTGGTTTATCAAATCACTGGAAATCAACTTTTCACTTGAAACTTAATAAATATGTTGTTTTATGGGTTTCTCTTCTGTCTGTATAGTTTTGCAAATTTTAGCACTTAAAGGTGCTTATGTTTACTGTTTAAAAACATTTTAAAAAACAAACCTGGGTTATTTTTATATTGTTTGCAGTGTTCTGAAGTCATTTCTCACTTATCTTTTAGATTCTAATTTTAAAGTTTTCACAACAAAGCAAAGTGAAGTAGGAATTTTGCCATGACTGTATAGCTAACTCCTAGAAAACAGTGCATTTACTGATTATAAGATAAAAAACGCATCATAATTGCCTCAAGGACTGCTTCTACAATTTATCTGGGGGAAAACAACAGGTATGGGCCCTTTAAAGGTTTGGGGTCCGTCATCTGTTTCTATGGATATGTCTCCCTGGATTGTTCCGCAGTGTGACATTAAATAGCTCTACCTCTTTACTTTTATTCAGTTACAGGTGATTTTATTGCTTAAAAATAACTAAAAAACATCCCTTTTGACTATGAGCGGGATTGCCTGACCTGTGACTTGTCTGGTTTATCTCCGTGAAGATAGGAGTGGGTTTTTGTATATGGCTTTATTATAAATTTTTCCTTTGTCAGACTCATGGAGATAATGTTGTGTTGTTTTGTCCATTCGCAGGCACTTCTCATGACTGGAGACAGCGCTGTGATGCGGTGAACCTTTACTACACTCTGTTTGGTCTGACCCGTCCCTCGTGTCTGCCGCTGCCTGAGCTGGGCCTTGTGTTGAACCTGAAGGAGAAGAAAGCCGTTCTGAACCCCACCATTAAACCTGAGCTTGGCGGAGCCACCGTCATAGACACACCCGCGAGCATCGGTATCCATGGAGTCGGCATGAGCTACACCACTGTGAGTTTAATCACGGCTTATTTCATGTGTAAATATGGATTTTGTTAATTAAAAGTTAAGCGTAAAATATGTGAGGCAGAAGATTACAGGTAATGACAATGTTGATACTATAAAAGTTTGCATATTGTGAATGAGCACCTCATATCATACAAACAATTACAGGCACAATTTTTTTTTTTTAATGGGCCTATATTGCACAAATTTCTGTTCTATGTTATAATGCTATTTCCTGTTCCTCTTCTTTTAAATGAAAAACACTCTGATCCACTTTGTGATGCCATAATGGTAATATGGGAAGTAGTCCACTGTGTTTTTATACTCCATACATCTTTACTAGAATCATTTGGATGATTTCAGCCCTGGAAATGCCAGTCTCTACTGAGCTAAAAGTTTAAGGTTAACCTGAAAACTATTTCAGGTGGAGCAGGGCATTTTGAGCTTTAGAAATGTAGCTTTGGAGAGTCTTTTGATGAGGTAACAATATTCTAACATGACTTAAAGCTCTCACGAGCCAGTTCTGTGTAATATATGACCTTTTGCAGGCTCTGTAATTGTTTCTGAATTGTCAATATGTCAGTTGTCTACTTAAACAACTTTCCTTTCTCCTAACACATTATAAAATGTTATATAGTGTGGTCTGTGTTATCAATAGACCAAATAAGTATCCTGATATGTAGTTCAAATATCCTTGTGAGGAAGAGGAAGCGCAAACTTGTTTTCTGTTTAAGCGCACATACTTGCATGCATTTATATGTTTATCACAATTACAGTATTAACAACATCACGAACAAAAGGCTTAAGCTAGGATTGACACTCATGAGCCAGTCCACATGCGCCACACGACTGTTTGCCTCATAAATGTTTATTGCACCCTCAGATTAGCGTAGTGTAAATTTCATGACCTACAGAACTCAAATGTAAATCATAAGAAAGTAGAATAAACATTATTTTGAATGACATCACAGAGGCACTCAAGTTTCACTGGTTTTGGAGCCAGAGGTGATGTAAGGGGTTCTCTGCATGGTGGTCTATATTTTCTGGTGCTAGATTGTGCATTCAAACATGTAGATGGCACGCTGATATATAATCTTGGGTTTTCCCCTGTTGCCAATTCTTTTTGGCTGGATCTGTTTCTCATTGCATCACTGTAAAAATCATCTCACCGGTTATGATGTGGGACAAAATGCCAGAAAGATCATGCTGTGAGTTTCTCATATCCAGCTGTATACTAGAATTTATAACTTCAATGCCTCCTCCTGTCCTACTCTATTAGACTGATCAGAATGAGTTTTATATGGCATAGTCTTGTATTCAGTTTGAGGGCTTATCTAAACTAAACTTATTAAATTCTAGTTTATTCTTAATAGCTAACATGTCTAACTCATTTGTGTGTGTATTAGCTGTGCATATCACTTAAATGTCTTTATTCTTTTTCTTAATTAATTTTATGATGATTATTTATGTTTTGGTTTTTCAGTGTTGTGATTTTAATCTCTTTCTTATTCTGTAAAGTAGAGATAGACCAATATTTGCACTTTTTAGCATATCAGCTGTTGGCTTAAATCTCCCACACAGGTAGGTAAAACAAAATATTGCCCAAATAAAGTACAAATAAAGCTTTAGCGTGAAAAGACAACTGCACAAAATGTGACTACACAGCTCTCTTATAATGTTGTGGTTAAAAAAAGGGCTTTGGGTGAGTTGAAACGTTGAATAATGAAACTTTTGGACATCTGCCATTGGAGTGTGCATTTTTACGACTTGTACTATAAACTTGCCTTGCCTATTCCAGGTGGATGAGGAGCCTGACCCAGTGTCATTGGGAGTGTGTGGAGTGGGGCAGCCCCCTCCAGGCCTGAAGAGGAAAGCAGACACCCCCCTAGGCTCACCCCCCGAGCCCGGACAGGTACTGCAGCCACAGGACGATGACGCTAGAGGAGGACGCTTCAAGATCAGGGTAAAACATGTGTCTGGGCGCCAAATGTTTACTGTAAATTCAATGTTATGGTCTGCTTGGATGTTTTTGGATTTGTTTGGTTTGTTAGGTTGATGGCAAATTACAGCCCAGAATGACAAAAGAATGCAATGTAGTGGGTGTTTTGTATTTCTAGATAGATATGATCAGTTTGTTGGCATTCAATGAAAAAGATTCACGAGGAATAAATGTGTTGGCTTCAAATGATGATTATAAAAAAAATAAAGTGCACTCAGCTCTCTCAGATCTCCAATAGGTTTAAAATGTGTGAGAAAATAAATACACATTTTGGTATTTCTTTTTAGTTCAACACAATGGAGGATGAAGATATTGACATGGAGACAGTTCATGACAGTCAGGCTTTCATTCATCATCATCTGAATCTGTTGGAGAGGCCTTCTACACCAGGTAATAATTAATTCATGAATTAATCTAGATGTGGGTGTCACATGATTCCATGGAAATATAAAACCATAATTTGGAAGAAACAACATTTCCATGGAAATAGGCTGGAGGGGGGGACCAAGCCAAGTAAGCAAATAAGACGAGACACTATTTTTTTTATGTTGGGTTTTTTAATTTTTTTTCCATAAAAACAGCCAAAATGAATAAAACAACAACAACATGCATGTAATATAGTCAGTTAGTATGGATTTAATTAATAAAAAAATAATTAATTAAAAATGTGTACAAAGAATTAATATGATGGGGCACATGAAAACAATCAAATGGTTTTGGTTTACACATATTTTGCCTGCACAATACACAAAAGAGATTAAGACTATAACAAAGAAAAGACAGAAAATAAACCTGTAACACTGACCTGTGCCTACTGATCTAAACCCGCATTTTACCACCTGTCCAGGAAAAGAGCCTCCGTCAGTGGAGCAGTCCATGCTGTCGATGCCCGCCACACCCGCACCAGTCTTCTCCAAAGAGACCACCTCCGCCTCCTCGAAGCACGGGGGCGACCACGGCCACCACCATCACCACCACCACCACGAACACAAGAAGAAGAAGAAGAAACACAAGCATAAGCATAAACATAAGCACAAGCACGAGAGTAAGGACAAGGACAAAGATCGAGACAACGCGCACATCTACAGTAACAGCCCTGCCAGTGGACGCTCCCTCAGGTCGCCATCGCTGTCTGACTGAAGAGGGAATCAGGCTCTTGTTATCAGTTGTGAGTATTTAGGACATAATGATGACATGTTAAGTGTAAATGACAGTTTTTTAGCAGGTAGAAGTCCTCGAGGGTTTAGTATCCAGCAATATCCAAGTTTGACTAACAGATTCCAAATGGCCAGCTTTGGTATGAAAATAACAGTACAGTTTAGTGGCTTCAGGACACCACAATTGTTATAATACTGTGAATGGGAAAGTGGATGTTAAATTAAGACTGTTTCTGAATCCTATTTCAGGAGCTTTCTATCAACAATTACACCATAGCACAACAAAGCTGCCTCTGGGTGTTGTTTGAAATGTATACCCTCTAATGTACTCATAAAATGGTTAAAATATTATAGGAAGTATAGACAGGTGCTCTATTGGTCCGAAAACTCAAACAAAAAGAGACTCAAAGTCTTTGTACAAGGCAAATTGGAACTCTAACTCTTCTTAAAAATATGCAAACTTCTTAAAGGGCTTATGTAGGGCAATGTCTGATCTCTGTTTATGTTTCTTCATCAAAAACATAACTGGAGTTCTGCTTTGCTTCATTCACACATGTTTAACACACAAATCCTGCATATTTAGTTCTGAGTTCTAAGGTCTCTCAAATGAAAAACACAGTTTTACCTTATGTCATATGTTTATGCAGGAAGTGCTCCACTCTGTTTTTAAACTCTATTTACCTTTTCTGGAATCATTTGGATAATTTCAGCCCTAGAGCTGCCAATCACTATTAAACAAAGGGAAAAGGTAGATGTTATTTTGAAAACTACTGCTGCATATGACATCACAAGGGAAGGATTACTCAAACATGTGTGAAAGAAACAAAACAGTGTGTTTTTGACAAGGTAACAACATTATAAAACCTTTAAATTATTTATTTTTGTGGGTACCAGGTTAAATATTTACATAAAAAAGAAATTCTGATCTGAAAATCAGATTCGTGAAAGGAAAAACTGGTTTGGAATCCCAAAACATCTGTATTTGTGTATAGAGTAGCAGGTGAGATGTGATGTTGTTTGGACACATGTTAGTGGCAGGTGTGAGCAGACTACAGCTAACCCCTTGTGATGCCATCAGGAGCACGCTGTAATACATGTCTGACCAGGGCCCCACAAGTACCTACTAAAACTGAGGCTGCACTGTTAAAATGGTAAAAACTCACTCTCATACATGCAGTCGATGCTCGGCCTGTTGGATTTTGTGCACTTTTCACACCGCTTCCAGGCTGTCTGAGGCATTCTGACCACACTCGCCTCTGTCCAAACACACGAGTTGAGTTTATAGCGCCCCCCTCAGCGCAGATACCACTCCACGTCCCCCGTCACCCGAAACACAGTCCCTGCCGAAGCTCCGTGGTCTGAGGTAAATGATGGATTGCAGTTTGAAACATTTTCTGAACTGGACAGTACCTGGAGTTTCTGCTAAAGACATTTCCTTCCCCTTTAGATCACTGTACTTTTGAAATGAGTCATATTCATGTGGTTTTATTAATACTCTGCCAATTTGTTGATTAAAGAGATTTTTGTACTTACAATTGTTTCGAATTTTCTTTCATTTGTTTTGTCAGCAGTCTCATAGTTTGCTTTGGCATCACTGCTCAAGTGATTACAAGTTTGAAACTATATGACCCCGTTTTTAATGGTCCCCAGCTAAATATATTTTGCAGGAATAAACTCGAAACAGGATTATCAACAATCTACAATAGTTCTATTAATTTAAATAATTTTAATCATAATGTTTATAGTTAAAGATTAGTTTATAAATGTATCAGATTATTATTACATTACTAACTTTCAAATTGTTGTTATCTACTATACAAAACGTGAATGCCAAATGTCAAAGGTGGTCACGGCCAGTCCAAGACAAGGAAGGATGGACACCCAAATACTCTGTTCCTTGTATGATTTGTGCTAATGCAGCATTTGATCGATATACAATGCATTTCGTCCTTGCAGACGTTGCATTTGCATAAATCTTTACAAACGCAAAATTATACGGTATCTACACAGTAAATTCTGTATATTTTAGACGTGGTTAACCAGTGGGCTCAATAACCAGCCTTGGACTTCTGTGTCAAACCAAGCCAGGCTCTACTTTTTTTTCTCTCTCTGTGTGCTTAAACGCGTGTGAGCGTTGAAAATTAAGGCTAAATCCCTCCTCCGAGCCAACACCAATAAGAATGCCGTGCGCTTTTCGGAGTCGCCTCCCCCCGTGCTCTCTCGTGCCTCCGCAGCGGTGGGTCCCCTTCTGTCCCAGTCAGCATCACCTACTCTCGGACCTACAGCACCGGCCTCTGCACAGAACCGATCTGGGACTATGTTGCTACAAAAATGGGTACAGTAAGACTTTATTTGAACGTTATAGTTGACCGTGTTATTTTTTGTCGTGCGTAATCCGTGCGTAAAAGTTACCTTTTTGGTTCTTATTCATTCTTGAGTGGTTTTAATGTTAACCATAATGCTTTATTTTCCGGATACACCCCTCCTCCTTCCTTTCCTTGTTGCTGTGCATTTGCAGAACAATTGTGGATTCATTTAAAGCTGCAACGATTCATCAAAGTCAGCGATTGTTATGCGCTCGCGGGTGGTCTCTTGTCGCTTTGAACTACACATGTACCGACACTAACGCAATTCACAAAGACAAAAACCTTCTTTAAGTCACGATTATCATGTCCATAGACCATAATAAACGTTCTAAGATATACTATAATAATGCTATTAATAATCACGTGATTTTTCCACCTTTTGGGATATTTTCCAGCTCATATGGATCCTGTCTTTCGTTTGCGGATCTGAAGTTGCTTTGGGATTTGTGTATGACCGGCCCAGACGCTCAGGAGAGGACTCATCCCGGGCGGACTGTGAGTACAGCAGTGAACTTAACTGGCTACTGATTAAAAAAAAAATCTGTCCCCAAATAACTTGACCTCAAAGCACCTTAGCTCCCCATAAAGTGTCCTTGGAAACACATAGCAACCAGCTGCGTCTCCAGCTGTTTCTGGCATTCATGTACTTGGCATTTTGTAACAGCATGGTGTATTTACAAGATTAGAGCACTGGCTTCTGTTTCTTTTCTCAATTTAAATGTTTAGGGATTATTTATGAGCTACCAGCATGTCATATTGCAGGCAACATAACCCATAACTGCTGGCTAACTACAGCAGGCCTATGTTTTTACAGCATTTCTTTTAGTTACAGTCTCACAATCTTTCTGTCTCAGTCTAGTAACCGATTTATTATTCTGGCATTGTGAGCCCCCCACATTTGAACCATATTTTTGTGAGTTAGTTACAAGGTTCTTCCCAGTAATCCACACTGGAATCATGTAACTGTGGAAACAAAGGCATGTTTTTACAATTTACCACAATAACAGTCCAGTGTCACTCACATTTTTCAACAAGTGCATATTTTAACATTTTTGACACACTTGTATCAGTGGTGTCAAGCGTGCTGTGAGTTTAGTTTTGCAGCCTGTGTGTATAAAAACAATAGTCTTAGATGTGACTAAGACTAAGATTCCCGCATGAAGACATTTATTACCATTATAAATACCATTATAAGAAACTGTATGGTATTTTAAGCTCAATTTATAGAGCGTTTAGACCACACTAGAACTTTAAAGGCGCATATAACTTGTTTACATGCTTGAGTATATGGATATGCAATTGCTCTGCTCGTAATGTTCCGCAGTATAACATTAAACTGCTCTACTTTATATTTTTTTCAATTACAGAGGGTTTTATTGCTCAAAAATACCTAGACAAATGGGGAGTGGGGTGGTCTTTCCTTAGAGCTGACCTGTAAGATAGTAAGGAGTAAGAAGATAGTAAGGTTTAATATCAAACTGTGACAATAACAGACAAAACAATAACATCTCCATGGAGACAAGCACCACCAGAAAAGTTACACCATGCACCTTTAACTTACAGGTTTGAGGTAGTCTGGTTGGTAAATGGTTTGCAATGTTGCATGGATGCCATGACTGTGGTCTATGCTCTAAGGATTGGAAAAAGACACATACATATATATAAAGCGTCTTTTGCATCACTAAAGAGTATGCAATAGTAGCATAAAATGTATAAATTCTATTGTCCAAACTTGAAGTAAAATTCCTCAAAATTCCTGCTCTAAATTAACCAAATAAACATTTAACTCTACTGTTGAAAGCACTAGTGCGTCTTATTATTGACTCAAGGCAGAGAAGCGGTGAAAATACAGTCTCCCGTCCAATCAGAAGCTCCCGGCCACAGTGACTTGTTGTACCCTCCTCTCTCCTCTGGCTCAAACTCATTTCAAATGCGCTGGCAGCCTCTTCACATAGAAAATAAGCCTAGCAAATAAACTAGCAAATTCACTAGCGAACCATGTGGAAACTTAGATCTCATCTAATTACAGCTAACTCGTGTTTTGGTGTGCAATTTTCAAGAGCGATTTTGGACGTGTCTCCTCGGTGAAGTCCGTGTGATTGATTGCACCTGAAGCTCACACAGGGTTAAAATTTGCTCCAAAAATTGACACTTGTTTTTTGGCTAGAGCGCTGGATGTGGAGCACTGCTTTAGGCATGTCCTACACATAGTTGGCCAAGATACATCCATGCTGATCCAAAATACACTTAGCCCTCACTGCAGCCAGAGAGCGGGGGAGTACCACAGAGAACATGCATGCTGTAAATGCGAGCAGCTTTCACACATTATAGTTAAATTTAGTCTTTTTATACCAGACTACCGGGCCACAAATTATTGGTTTTCATTTGACGTTTCTTTCCGGAAAGAATTCAACTAATGGAATAACATATATCAAAAATTGTCATCGTATTTGTTAGCATTTATAGTAATGCCAAGTCATGACTCACGTTAAGTCAATAAAACCTACAACTTTGCTGGCTATGTTGCTCTACTGTACAAAGTGAAATTGTGAAGCCTGTACAGAGTGAATGTTTTATTATGATAGAAACAGCAATATGATTTCTACTTGGAATTGAAGCGTTTAGTCTCAAATACAGCTTACATTGTCTGCTCTCCAAAGAGTAGATAGTACTAGAATAAAAAAAAAATTGTATTTGTATTAGCAGTTAACAAGAAGCTCAAATACTATAGTTTAGCTTTTTCTTGTAGTCACCCATCCACACTCACTTTCATACACCATTAGGGGCAACATGGGTTAAGTGTCTTGCCCAAGGACAAATAACCATTCATCTGTGAGATCTCACTACCAACCTGTGGAACAGTGGATCATATCGCTCAACCAATGATTTTTTTTTTTTATGCTCTATGGACTGAGCCGCTGTCACCACTTATTGATATATTTTTATACATTACTAATTAACCTGAATTTGCATTAATTAATCCACTATCCACTTTTTATTTACTGCAATTTAAAGTCCTTCTTAGTAGCTCATTTCACCTTAAATGTTTAAATGATCAGGGCCATTGCATAACGTGTGTTGATTCTCATACCAAATCACAAGCCACACCCAGAGCGACTCTCAGGCCTATAACTCTCCTGCAAAAGAGCTCATTGATGCTTGGTGACGTTTTGACACGCACTGTTCTACTCGCCGTGGCCGTCGGCTTTGCAGCATAAATAATATTAAAGAGCCCACACCTCAGTGCCTTCATATAGACCTGCATATGTGTCCACACAGGAACTGCTGGCATCCTCTGGTTTTCTCAAGCTGTTTTTTTTTTTTTTTTTTGGACAAGGAGTGTGTTGTAGTGAAAAGTTCAGTCCGTCTCGTGCTCAGATGTGTAGGATGTCTTCAGTTAAAACCAGGCCTTGGTCTTCGCACACTTGGGTGACTGAGCCAGAATGGGCCTGTGTCCGTCTCCTTCTCCTCCGCAGGGACAAAAGGGCCATAGTTGTGTTTTGGTGTAACCTGAGCGTCCCTAGTGAGTGAACATTATCACGAGAAGATCCCACCCGCAGATTTGGGTTTAGGTTTGTTACGCTTATTAACAGCTCACCGGCTCATACTGTAGATCAGATTGCTCTCGTTTTGTGCAATCTGCCCACCACAAAGCCAGACTGTGCTGGCAATCTGCTTTTGCATTGGGTTAGAGTAATACTTTCATTTCCTTTGAGAAACTCAGTCCAGTGACTACATTCACTACTTACTTTTGATATTATTATTGCCCCAATGGTTGAAATGGCACAATGTCCTCACAGGTACTGTTCTTGATTTGATAATCATTGCCAGATGGAGTTTGTTAGCATGCCAAAATCAGGCTTTTCTATGAATAGTGCTAATGTATTTTAGTCTAGAACATTTTGCTTTTAGTACAGTTTATAACCGAGGCCGTTATTTAGTTGAGGGAGGCATCTCCAGTGTTATTCCAGTGTTCCAGTATTACTGTGTCCTTGAGAAAAACCTTTGCTTACCTGTTTATAGTAGCTATATTTCTTATAGTGACAATTTTTGTTTTTTTTATGGATGCCTTTGATATAATTCTAACTAATCTGAAGATATTAAAATAAAAACTGAATTGCCAACAACTTTGTAAACACATACATTTCAAAGTAGTTTCAGTTTTTACACTTCTTGACCGTCTACAATAGTCTAAATGACAGGTGAAAATCTCCTACATAACTACATATAAAGGCAATGTGTGGATTTCCATGTATTTTTTTAATGCAGACTCTAATTGTAACTGTCCCACAGCTCGCACATCTCCCTATAACCCCTCCTCTGGCTCCTGTAAGAACCGCTGTTTTGAGTTGGTGGAGTTGGACCCTCCAAACTGTCGCTGTGATAACCTCTGTAAGACCTACCACAGCTGCTGCTCCGACTTTGACCAGCTCTGCCTCAGGACAGGTGAGACACACCACCAGCTGTGGACTTTGTCCTTTGTCCTTCATCCACACACTGTCATACACCAGTATACATGGAAAATGAACGGAAGGTGTCTTGCTCACGGACATACTAGAGCAGTGTTTCTCAAACTGTGGTACGTGCATCAGTGGTGGTACTTGAAGAGCTCTTCAGTTTGTGAGTTATCAACTATTTGTCCTTGGATAATAATCTTGTTTCTAACTACAGTCAAATGATATAATCCACTTTTAGACCTGGTTTAGCCCTAGTTTAGACCTGGAATAGTCCTACTGCATATCTGATTTAGATCTGGTGGCACTTTGAAAATCAAATCTCTTCTTTGATGGTACCTGGGGTGAAAATGTTGAGATCCACTGCACGCGAGCCACTGCCGTACGTGGTGTTCCCAGTGGTGCACTATCCTATTTCAGCACTTGAATCTTAAATATATATTTGGAGCTTCTGCACACGTTATTACAGTATGATATTTCCTTCTAAATCTACTTGTACAGTATAAAATGATTTTTCATGAGCATTTTATTATTTTTCTACATTTTCACCACTGCATCTCCTTGTCCCTCAGTGTTGGTCTGTCAGCACTTGCCTCCTGCTATTCCCAGTGTTGGTGGTCTGTGCCTGGTGGTCTATGGCTTACCACTGCTTTGCCACTCTCTCTCCCCCTCTCCCCAAAACTCATGTTAGATCCATATTTGGTTTTACCCTGATACTGGATCTTGGGCTGTGATCTCAAATGACCTTTCTGAATAAACGTTTTACCATATACCAGATATAATCGTTTATTCCCACAGTGCAGCATAACAAGTGGTCCACTGGAGATGCCAGACCACTAATATTAAAATATCAGATCTAATTTATGTGCATGTGGCTGCGCGCTTAAAAAATGATCCAGTTGACATGAATTTGGGAACAGAATACATCTTGACTGTGGATGTTTGTGGTTGTTAATATTTATTTATTGAACTTGCTGACATTTTACAGAGGGAGGATATGAGTGCAGTAAAGACCGCTGTGGGGAGACGCGTAATGAACATCACGCCTGCCACTGCTCAGATGACTGTTTGGCCAAAGGAGACTGCTGTACCAACTACAAAGCCCTATGCAGAGGTCAGCTACTTTTATTATTTATTATTTATTATTTAT
>KN517150.1:0-14486 GCA_000787155.1 Scartelaos histophorus
TCTGCATTATGTCAGCTCTTCAACATCGAAAGCATTGTAAAAATAACCCTTTATCTCTATTTCTATACAACTATATATGGGCAAAATTGTACAACTGTATAATTTTGCCCATATATAGTTGTATAAAATTGTACAACTGTATAACCCAAGTCTCACAATGGTAAAATATTAAAATTAAATGCAATCTTACAATTAAATGCATGATCTAGGGTCGACAAATGATCAGATACTAATCAATGCAAAATAATGTCATAACTAAATACTAATTTGAGCAAAAATGTCATTTACAAGACAAAATTTAAGCTATCAGTTTTAATGTGCATTTGAGGATTATCAGAACGGATATAAAACCTCATAATATCTTAATATTTTGTGTAGAAAATTATTATTATTATTATTATTACATTATTTCTTTCATTTTTTTATCTTCATTCTGGTATTGTAATTGGTATCCAGTCAATTCCTTAATACTGAAATCAAGTTTAAAATCTGTGTAATGTGATAACAGGAGCATGACCATGATCCTACGCTGCATTTGAAAACATTTAAAACTGAAAATTATTGTGAACTTTTTTGAAACTACTCTCAATTTTACAATAAATTCTGAACTGTAATTCCAGTCCCTTAACAAACAGCGACGCAAGAAGAGTCGTTTGATTATGGATCTGCATTGTCCTGAACCTATAATTAATTAATTTCAACATTAAAACGCATCATATTTTCCTCCAGATTTGTTTGCCGGTCTTAACCCACCGCTGTGCACATTAGAAGAGGGGCAGGAGGAGGCGCAGTGCTGTGGGTCCACACGTTTCATTCTTTTACGAGACTATAAAGGCCAGGTTTTATATGGGTCGGCTGAAGAATGGCCTTTGCTTTAACAGTGTTTGGGGGCCGCACGGTAAATCGAAGTAGTTGGACAGGAGATGAAAAGGGAATCCAGCACTAGCGGATAAGAGCTGCTTAGTGTTCTGCCTCACTGTTTGCTATCAGCTCTGTCCTCATAATTAGGAGGTGTTTAATGTATTTGTCCCTCTACCGTAAAAAAGGGAAGTGGTAAAAGAATGTAGAGGATTGTGGATTTAAAGGCGAATTGTGAAACTTTTTGATTCGGAGTCTGTTTTTTTCTATGGATATTTCACTGCTTTTCCTGGAATATTCCACAGTATGGCTTTAAACAGCTCTGCCTTACATTTATTAAATTACAGGTGGTTTTATAACTCAAAATGCCAAGAAAAACACAGATCTGACCTGGAGCTTGGTCTGGTTTGGTCTCCATGACGATAGAAAGGTTTAATACCATACTGTGAAACATCCCAGGCAAAGTATTGATGTATTTGTGCTACTATTGTGTAAAAAAAAAGAAGTATTAAGGAATATAAAGGATACTGCAGATTAAAATGTTGTAAATGTTATATAGCACAGACTTGTACTTCAGAATCTGCATTCAGTCACACAAATAATCAAATCTATTGGTAATATGTGCTCTAACACAACTGTAGGCCCAGCGATATAATTTAATATTAAGAAGAGAAGCTTATAGGCCTTCAGAATATCTATATAAACAGATAAGTCTAAGTTCTAAGACTTTGCTTATCCTGTTTGTAAATGTATGCAGTGAGATCTGTATTCGCACATTATAGACGTAATCCTTGTCACTTTTGAAAAAACAAAATAAAACAAAAAATAAAACAAACTGTGCATTACAGTACAGTATTTCAATATTTTTTATTTATTATTTATTCATTTATTTTTTTTATGGCAAGTTACTGTACTTTGTGAAGCAACGATTTGAAAGCCACAGTAAAAAAAAAGACTATTACTAACTGTACAACCGGAAGACCTGATGCTGTGTGCATAAAATCTTGTGGTAGCTTATGTATTTTGCAGTATGTTCCAGTATTCTAAGTGTTAAACCATAGCTATTCTTCATACAGCAATGATCTAAAGCCTAAATGAGCACAGAAAGGTCACTTGTGCACTGCAGTAAACTGTGCATTACAGTATTTCAATATTTTTTATTTATTTTTTTATTTATTCATTTATTTTTTTATGGCAAGTTACTGTACTTTGTGAAGCAACGATATTTGAAAGCCACAGTAAAAAAAGACTATTACTACCTGATGCTATGTGCTTAAAATCTTGTTGTAGCTTATGTATTTTGCAGTACGTTCCAGTATTTTAAGTGTTAAACCATAGCTATTCTTCATACAGCAATGATCTAAAGCCTAAATGAGCACAGAAAGGTCACTTGTGCACTGCAGTATACTGTATTTAAGTAGTACAGTGTTATGGTAAGTTACTGCATTTCTTATACAACAACAACGTTTGAAATCATGAGTAAAAAAACTATAAACTAGTGTAATTGGAAGAACCGATCACCTAAAAGTATTTCTATGTGCTACAAAACAGCACTGCTCCGCGGATGCAAACCCAACACGTCCCCTTGTCAAACACCATTTCTCGCTGCGATTACAACTCAATGTCCTTTGTCCCTTCGCGATTTCAACAACGTTTTTTTTTTTTTTTTTTCGGTTGTGACATCTCCTCGGTCGGGCAGCAGCTGCAGCATCCCTCGCCGCGCGCCGATGCTGTAACCGGAGCTCATCCCTTCGAGAGATAGTGATTTAAATATTTACAGGCCCTCCACGCCTCTGTGTTTTGACCCTTAACTGTTTGCTGTGAACCTGAACTGCAGGTTAAGTAGAGGGGAAAGAGATACGCTCGGGCAGGTCCGGGCGTCCGGGGAGAGCCTCGCCGACCAGCACCAGTGTTTATTGACGGGGCTGGTGTGCTAGCTAGCGGTGCGCGTATGTGGACATGTGGACACGGCGGAAGCTAATAAGCGCTGGGAGCTGGAGTGTAACTGAGAGGAACTGTCCTATCTCACGGCCACTGATTGCGGTGATCTCCTTTATCGAGTTGGGCTAATGTCCGCCTAACCGCACGCTAACCGCACGAAGCTAGCAGCTAACGAAGCCGCAGCCGTACCCCCGACCGAACCTGCTGCTTTTTTCCAGATTATGCATCGCTTATAGCAGGTGAGATATTTAGCGCGCAGTTGACCTTAAGATTTTTAACTGAAGGGGACTTTCTGCTCATAATAAAAGTGGTAAAGCGATAATTAATGGCGTCGTAAAAAGAGTAAGGGACACCTACCAGGGACCATTCCGGCGAGCGTGGAGGTGGGGTAGCTGCCTTGTCCTGTGGGGGGCACATGGGGAGGGTAGCCAGGTAAGGTTGTGCTGGCCATGTCACGACCTGGAAGACACAGAAAGAAATGGGAAAACTTAAGACTGATGATTCAAAATGCAAGCGAGCAATTTCTCAGTATCTCTTTACGATGAGTGAGCATGGAGTTTGCATAGAGGTTGGTTTCAGATGACATCACAAGATTTTGTAGGACAATAATATTTAATAGTGATGGCGTCAGCTAAAAATAATGCACCTTGAATCCAGATTTTTCTTAGTATAGGGCATTGTTTCCGTAAGACTGGGTCACGAACTGGATTTCTATGGGTCGCCTTGTCAGGTTTGCAAAAAGGCCCACTATCTCATCAGAAATTTCGAAATTTTTGACATTTTGTTTAATTTCTAATCCTTTTGCAATTATTTTATGGACTATTTTGTTCCAATATTGTTGGTTCAATTGAATGTTCAAAAGAAAAAGAAATGAACTCATTTAATGTTCGAATAGGCTACTTATGGATACCTTTTATTGCTGATTCAGTTGCTGTAAATAGAGTAATACTAATTGTTCAGTCAGCAAAAAAATGTTCAATAATGATCAAATCCACCTTTATTTTTTATTTCGTGATTTATGAATAATGTCTATTGACTTGGGTTGTGAAGATTTGTGAGTTTTAAAGAAAAAAAGTTTGCGAAACACTGATATAGGGTCTAGCCACCAACAGAAATGATCAAGTTCAACATTTGTTCTACATATTTCTCATGAAAATACAATATAATACCCAGTCTGGCAGTATAAATCTGAATACTACAAATTGTCTAGTTTGTGGACACATTTATTTTTCAAACAATGACAAATGCTGCAATGATCCAGTCAGTTCTACTATGACCCAAATGCAAAATGCAATCCAGTCTGATCAATGTGGTAAACCCGTGACCCAAATCAAGCAAGCACTGAAGCTAAATAAATAGTAAGGAATTGTTCTCTAACCTATAGCGACAAACTTTAATGTTGTTCTGAGAAAGAGGTTGGAATCTATTTTGCAAATTCTGTAAAAAGAGGTGCGCTGGAATAGAAAACCAACCATCAGCTTTCTAAAGTACAGACTCCCTGTGTCACAATCGCTGTTCTATTCTTAAATCCTGACAGGAGCATCAGGACTATGGAGGACCTCTTTGCCCAGCGCTCCTCATTCAGCTCTCTAATTAACAGTGACAGCTCTGGCCCGCTTCGGACCAAAGGGGCACCCAGGACGGGACCGGCACCCTATATGGTCCGTGTGCGCCAAACCGACGGTGGCACCCACACCTCAGGCCTGTCACGAGGCTGCGCTGACCCAAGAACCACACGGCTATTGTCAATCACTGCGCCTTCTGTATGCACCTGGAAATTCTAGTATGAATGGCAAAGAAGGGATGGAAATAATAGAATAAGTAAGGAAAAATGGAAAGCGAATGTGATCTTTAGTTGGTGTTTTGTTGCTAAACCAGTAAACCAGTGTCTGGAAACCCTACAGTTTAATAAAAAGGTAGGAAATGATAGAATGAGTATGGAAAAATGGTGTGCAAATTGTGAGTTTGAGATTTGTTGCTACTGAGGGGGAATTTTAATACCCAATATGGCCAGCAGGGGCATTCATTTTGAGAGAAAACTCAATAGAAATAGTCCATTGTTGGAAGACCTTTAACTACTATACTGAACTATCTTACACTAGTAATTGCCTTTGTCACTATGAGTGGTCAGCACCTAAGATAACCAAAAATGGACACTCTCTTAAGATAAATTGCCAAAAAGTAAAAATTTAAATGTATATAGTTTAGATTTGTCCCAGATTGCAAAAATGCTTTGCTCTAAAACATCCCCGGATACACAAGCGAAAATGAATCTTTGAAACCCGATGCTGCTAAAATGTTCATTATGGGGCCTAATTTGGGATAGTACCTGCTATAAAGTGCTGGCTGGCATACTGGCTGTAGCAGGAACCATGGTAGCTGGGAGTACGGGCTTCTACGCACAGGCCGGACTGCTGGGGCATGATGACGTCAGCTAGGGCCGATTCCCCCAGCGAGGAGGGAGTGTAGGGGGCAAAGGAGGCTTCGTGGGGCTCGCGCTTTGCACACATGGAAGATGCACGGGATGGGTGAGGGTCTGGAAGTCCACAATCCAAGAACAAAAACAAAAAAAAATAAAAGGAAAAGTGATGTAGACATGCACTCAATCACGGACCTCTCAAGTCATTTACTCAGATGAGATGAGATGAATGGGAGCAAATGGTCAAGAGGGAGAGGCTGCTCGCTGACAAATCTCCCCCAACCGCCAGAGAAAAAGAAAGTTTGCACATTCGTCAAGCACAGAGCTGAGTACACACTACGGCGCAATAAATCAGACGGAGACGGGCACCAAATGCTTTGCAGATTTGTGACATGAATTAAGGCTAGCCCCGGGCCTTTGGTGTGAAATTAAGGGAAAGCATTGGACAATCTTTCACAGAGTTCTGGAAGTTGTACAGCGCAAGTTTGTGCTCTTAACTATAGCTAAGTGTTGATTGTGTTGTATATGAATTCTAAGCAGATACACAGTTGATTTGTTCATTTACATAGCTTGTAATAATAATCTCATATGCAGCCAGCAGTAACTCATTCGTATAAGTGGAAACATACACCGGTGAAATGTTGCAGCAACACATCGCGCCTGATCAATCAAGCTCAAACGCATAAAGAATTTCCCCAAGGTTTTGGAAAACAAACAACATCATCTCACGGCTGCTTTCTCACAACACGATCACTCCCACAAATAGGAGAACAATTGTCCCGGAGACACTTCAGAACGCCGCGCTGTGATCTGATTCTGCTGATGAGCGCTGGCATCTCTCATTTTAGCCTGTGTGAATGTCCAACCTGTGCAGTCAATGCCAGCTCTGTGCGCCCTGTGCACCAGGGGTCGCGGGGCCCTGTGGGGAGAGATGGCTCTTTCCCGACACCATGATAGCCTCATTAGCTGCTTCCCACATCATTGTTGTTTTACAACAGCACTGTGTGTTGCGATTCCTCATTAAGATAAGGCCTGTTCTATAGAAGGGGGTGCGCTCCTGTCAGCCCTATGGACCTCCTGCCACAGCTCATGGAACTGCCTGTTTCCCAGAGAGACCTCCACCTCCAGAACGCTTTCTCCCTGTCACTGGGAGCTGTTAATGTAGATTTAGACGGGGATAGTGCAATTACACAAATACTGTCCTCCCTTTGACCACACAAAGAAACAAAGCAGGGCAATGCAGTGTCTTAAAGTGAAGCAGCACATCACAGAGACACAATGGGTCACTTTGATTTAGGGCACAATAAAAGAGTATTTAGAGATCGCAAATGTGGTTATCTACAGTATGCTCCAAATATGTTAATTTTTAATGTTAGCAGTATGCGCATTATATATATCATTACAGATCTATGTGAGTACAACACTCGCTTTGGGTTAAAGAACAAAAGCCAAAGTATATTTCCACAGTCATTTTCTTTGTGACATTTTTTCAGTCTCAGTCTCAACATAACATAACGCCTGTTTCAATCATCAACACATACTTACACTCCTAACCTTCTACAGCCTCTGACCTAAACGTGTGCCTGCCTGGATACTGTACGCTTCTGTTACCCATCGCCTCAGCAACCGTTGTCAAACACGCCAGGATGGAGAGGGGGAGTGAGGGTGTCTACTACAACAACACAACAACAACAACAACCGATACCAGCGCTGCGTTCAGGCCCACTGAACTCTGAAACTAATCAGACATGGTGCTGCTTATTGTCCCAGAGACGGCGGTGCGGCTGGAGCTCGGCTAAAGGGAGAGCCTGTCAGAGCAGCCAGGCCCTGATGATGGAGATGAAAGATAAACTCAAGGTCCTTGGGGACTCTCCTCCTCCGGCAAACATATCTCGCGAAGAGTGCAAGAAGCTATAGACTTCTCAAAACATCTGTCTCCAGCGTGGATACCGATGTCTACAGATCCCATCAAGCATAGAAATGGACTGTTAGCAACCTACAGCGCCCTCCTGACTGATGCCAACCGATATAGCTACATCACCCTTTTCTCAAGTGAGCATTTTGCGTCTAAACGTACACCGAGGAATCTCTGTAAAGTACTGTCGGCCGGGCTGTCTTGTTTTGCAGTGGTGCTATTCAATTTACTGGGAAGTTCGCTCAAAGCTACAGTCTCAAGGGTGGTCTGCTACAACAATGCTCAAGAATTTATTTTAGTTTTGCAGAAAAACATTGGACCAATATATCAACATTTACCAGCAGGGGGAGTCATGAGCTTTTGTTTAGTTGTTTATTTAAGGGTGCCCATTAGTCTCTGCAAGTGCACAGAATACTCTTCCTTTAGTCCACTCTTATAACGCTTTAACTTCTTTATTGTGAATTCCAGCTGTTAATGACAATATTGCTAACTGGCTATTTCTTTTTTATAGTCTTCACTTCTTCCAGCATCTCTTTTTAAAAATGAGAATATGATTGGCTTAGAATAGCAGCCATGTTTTGCCAGTCTGCCCCCATGACACCAACCAACCACCACCAACAGTTTCGAGAAAGCTCATTCTTTAGACAAACAGATAAGGCACAAATCCCTCTTTACAGTGAGCATATCTCTTTCAAACATACACTAAGCGTCTAAGCTACTGTCTTGTTTTGCAGCACTGCCATTCAATTTACTGTGAACTTTTCTCTTCTTCTCCTTTCGCGCAGCTAGGGCAAAGTCATCACCGGAATCTATCGGGAATTCATTTTACCTTGGCAGGGACACATTGGCGCTCGCTACAAGTGCCCGCCCGGTTAAATCTTTGTCTCTACCCCCCTCTGCATTGTCAGAGGGGTAATTTATATCCACTTACAACGGGGAAAGGAACAAAAGAACAATCACGCGGCATCGAATTGGCGAGTCGGTAAAGAATATTTGCGGGGTCCAAATTGCTCAAATCTCACAGTGCTGCCACCACGGCTACAGCTACCCCCCATGCGCAGGTTTAAAGCCATTCATTATCAAATGTGTGCTCAAAGGTTAGTGTGCTATTGTGGGGGGTGATATAAACATTAATTTCCGAGCTGGAGGCTGGCGGCGTTAACAGAGCTGAGACACGCCGTTTGTCACAGCCCTCACAGCGAGAAGGCACTGCGGGTTAGGAGGCTGCAGAGGCCCAAGAGAGAGCACAGGCGAGGGGCTAAAGCTGTGACGCTAACACTGGGGTGTGGTGGTGCTGCTGATGCTCTTATCAATGTCAAAGGTGCATTGTGTAACTTTTCTCGTGGAGGGATAGAATACAATGCAATGAAACATATAACAAAGCTATAACAATTCCGTGGAGAAGCATTCGGCGGATCCTCCACCAGAAAAGTTACACAATGGACCTTTAAAGGCAATATGGAAGAGAAATGGGTTAGTTGGTCAGCGGAGTGGGACATTATTCTCACCCAGCCCCCACTACAAGATAAAACTGATGCGTAGACAAATATCTTTGAATTGGACGCGATGCAAAAACTGAAATCTAGCCAAGTTAAGATGATTTGAATTAAGAATTGAAAAAAATCATGATTTGAGTGAAATTCATTTGACAAGTAAAATTGTCTACCAATGGAATTAAACGTTTTGTACTTAAAATATGAAAATACATCTTGCAATAAGAATAATAGTGCTTGAATTAAGAAAAAAATGTTATTCCATTGGTAGATCAAGGTAAATCTACACAAATTAAGTAAAATGTCGTTTTAATTTACCTTGATATTGCGTTTTGCAGTGTGGAATGAGAAAGACGATTCTGAACGGAATAGAAAATATGTAAATGCTTAAAACTTTGAACACAAAATTGGAGAAAAGCTGTGTCAAATAATGTCCACCCCTTTTTTGATAAATGGTTTTGATTGGTTGACTAATCTCTGCATAATATTGACCCTCTTTGCTAACAAATGAACAGCAGCCAATGACAAACTACCAACCTTTGCATGAATGAATCGGATTGAACATTTGAAAATATTGTATTTTTATTTTGTTATACTGAGCAGATTCTGAATTTGCATTTCAGGCCTCTTCTTTAGTCGTGTACATACATTTGCGTATTTGTCGAGAATTCAAATTTTAAAGGTGGATTGTGTAACTTTTCTGCCAAATGGTTTACTTAGCCCGGTGATATTAAACATCTTCCAAACCAGACCAAGTTACAGGCAAGGTCAGTGGAGAGGCGACCCCGCTCACAGTCAGAATGCCTGTTTTCTAGGTATTTTTGAGGTATAAAACCAAGTGTAATTCAATAAATGTAACATAGAGCTATTTGATTTCATACTGTGCAACATTCCAGACAGAGTAGTGACATATACATAGAAAGAAGCAGGTGACGGACCCCCAACCAGAAAAGTTACACATTGCGTTTTAATCTTCAGCCAGTTTTAGCTAGTGCTTCGCTGCCTGGGGTTAGCAAAAACAGAATAGCGCAAAACTAGGCCCAACGGTAGCCTCTGTATCCAAATGCCATTTTACTGCTACTGAAACACAATGGATTTTTCCCTCCTAAAATATACACTGAACAATTTACCATAATCAGCACATCGTTAGGAAGCTAACTTTGTCGCGCAGCTCTTTAGGGGGTAAAATAAATGGTAACGCATAAAGAAATATTGCGCATTGTCTTCGTGCTAAACTGCTTCATTACTGTATTTTTATTGCTCTATTGCTATTGTCTGCACTAGTGTGGGGCCATTTGTAAATGCCAGGTTCTCTTGCTAATCTCTGTTGTTGCGTTTTGGTGCCAGCGTTGCCACCCCCGTTCCTAGGTAACGGTATCTTCGCCATATTAGAGGACACGCAAATATATCCGACATTGCTACTCGCTATGGCGCCCTCGAAAGCAAAGTAGTTCATTAATCATTCGTCTTTAATAGATTATGCAAATTCGCCGGCATAAAAATCAACAAGATCAATAACTGTATGAATTTTAATTGGGAGCCGAAAAACATTGCAAGAATGAATTTAATCTCATTGCTCCCTTCGATATGAGAGCATAATTTATTGATAATTGGATGCCAGCCTAAGTGAAGGAGATAATTTGGTGTTTTTTTTCAAACTTGGCGCACAATCCTATTTACAGGGTTGGCTTAATGGCAGAAAAGTCCTATTATGCAGTGCCACAATGAAATTTCTTATGAGTTATTCTACGTCAAATGAGATCATAAAAGTTTAGTGGGGAAATTATATCGGGCTAATTTATGATTCTTGGACACGTTTGGAATGATGGCAAGTGTGTTTTAATCCAAGAGATGTCTTTTTGGATCTTCAGTCATTGGCGTGCGCTTGTTTGCTGTTTATGAGACATGTATACAGTGTCATGCCATTGAATCTGAAATACCAGTTTATGAACAGGGCTTAAAAATGGCAACCCAAGGGTAAGATTTTTTTTTTAATGCATTTTAGTGTTAACAAATTTTTACTCTAAATTTTTATTTCATTTTTATGTATTATTATTATTTTTTGTAATGAAAAAACTAACCAAAACTGGTCCACATTTTTATTAAATCTGCAATTAAACATTATATTAAAACATGGTGCAATCTAATGGGGAAAGGCTGTCTTAAAAAAAGCTTTTATTGATAAATGGTTTTGGTTGACGAATATGTTTGACAAAAAATTATACACAAAACAATGTGCAAACTTTTTTGGAAAGATTTCTTGGAAAAAATACCAAAAAACTACAAGTTGCATCACTAACCCCTCTTAAAAATGGCAACCCAAGGGTAAGATTTTTTTTTTAAATACATTTTGATGTTTACAAATTTTTACTCTCAATTTTTATTAAATTTTTAATGTATTATTAAAATTTTTTGTAATGAAAAAACTAACCAAAACTGGTCCACATTTTTTATTAAATCTGCAATTAAACATTATATTAAAACATGGAGCAATCTACTGGAGAAAGGCTTTCTTAAATAAAGCTTTTATTGATAAATGGTATTAATTGGTTGACGAATATGTTTAACAAAAAAATTATGCACAAAACAATGTGCAAACTTGGAAAGATTTCTTGGAAAAAATACCAAAAAACTGCAAGTTGCATCACTAACCCCTCTTTAAAGTGACTACAATGTTCATATTTATGGCAACAAATCTTCTAAACACACTCTTAACAACAGCACAAAAGTTTGTTGTCATAATCTCGCTCTGTGCACCTTCCTGTAACCGTGGCCCCTGCTGTATCACTTGAGGAGGGTGGGCCCCTTGCTTGGCCCCCAGGTGGCTGTGTGGAGGCCACCTGCTATGACTGTGCTCCCTGGACCGAGACCTGCTTTCATGGGAGGAGCCCGGGCCCGCTCAAAGACAAAAACACACCTTTCTTCTCCGGAGGCCCAACTTTCTGGGGCAAATCTACCTCCCACATACCCCGCGGTTAAAAGAGCCCCATTCTTTTCCCATAGCGCTAAACTATAGGGATCATTTGACCACTGCACTTTTTCAATCACTCTCTCCTCCTCCTCCTACTCCCCTCTCTCTCACACACACATAGTGGACTCATTGACTTTGATAGCCAGCGCATAATTATGGGAGTTTTTATTAAAAGCCTGGCATATTATTATTCCGTGACCACCAGTAAACCTAACCTCCCCTGGGAAAAAGAAGACCGCTACAATGAAGCAATATTTCAATTAACAAGACAGCCATCAAGCCTGACAGAGTACAAAAAGGCAACTACAACCCGATATGTGATACAGACACTTCGCGATACCCAATACTCCGCACCTGCTATTACCAATTGGAACGCCATTTCATAAGTTGGAGCGAAAAGTCGAATTTCACTCACTTCGCTTTTTTTTTCCCCTCCCCGGCTAAAGGCAGCCAGCCAGACTCGGCGCTATTGCAGCCTGTGTCAATCAGTGGACTATCATAGGCTTTGATGACAACGCGGTGTCATGGCGAGAACAGCAGCTGTCGCTTACGAGAAGTGCTCCCAGTCAATCTGTTAGCGGGCCAATTCGGACTAACACAATAGCCAGTTAGGAGCTGTGCCGCGTGTGAAGGGCCTGTACCATTTAATGGGCTCTCATGATATATGGCCTCTCCCCAGGTCCCCTCAGAAATAAACACAAAGTGACTTGGAAGAGGTTTTCATTTGGTCGGACGATGTTTTGATGTGTCATTTGGGAATTCTAAAAAAAATCCTTGGAAAATGTAAAAGCTGAATGTTGGGTACTAAAAAAGTTTCGAAGTGAAGTATATCATCATGACCCATTTTGAAAAAGTTAAAAGAGTAAAAACTAAAATAAATAATAGACTAGAAATATAGAATAAAAACGACTTTTCCACCGTTAATTCAATGTACAGCGCCCAATAAGAGCCTTTTTGTATGCAAACGTGCAAGAGCCTGACAGGCAAATCTGTAACAGCTCTAGTAATAGAATTTAAGCAATCCTACAATCCTATTTGTTATACTTTTTCACATTCGTAACTGTCAATTCGTACTGCCAACACATCCAAGACAGATATATAAAATGTATTCAGTGCCATATTGGAGTTGCAGGTTTCTGTAGCGCCCAGTATTACAAGAGGAGCATTGTAAAGATGCATTTAGAATACATGAAAATGACTATAGCTATAAAATGTCAGTATACTTTATTTTAGGATTGGGTAAAGTAATAAATAAGATATAATTTTATAGAACTTTTGTAGATCATTTGAGTATGATTTTGTTTTGTTTCAATTCCAGCACAAATGTCATGAGTTTGCTTTAGTACGTGGCATTATGAGGACATTTCTCCAAATTTTAGCAGTGGAATTGACATCACTGATAAAAATCTTATAACTTAACAATACTATTTACTAGTACGTTCTGATAACTGGACAAAAAGTAAATTTTTCTTCTATAGATCATGCCTGGATAACAGAGGGATTACACTGACCATATAATTGATACAAAAATAGCAACTCCTAACCCATATCTGAGAGTATGAAACCATCCAATTCAACTACTGCAAAACAAGCAAAGCCATATTAGTAAAATGCATGATCTACCTCCAACACACCCACACTTTTAAGCATCTAAAGCACGATAAAAAGCAGTCGTCGGAAGCGTGCCACATGAGTGCAGGGCCCATGTAGCGGCCTCTCCACTCGGCTGCAGATGTCCATGCCCTGCTGTGCTCCTGTGTGTGCGCATGTGTGTGAGGGCTTGTACCTGTCACCACCGAGTAGCTCTGGGACACGCTGGAGGCCAGTTCGGAGCTGGCGCTGGTGGGGAGGCTGGGTTTCACGTCCTCCAGCCCGGCGTTCAGAGACGGCAGGGAGTATTCGTTGGCCTGTTACAAGACAAAAGTCAGAAATGTGTCAGTGGGGTACAGCAAAACGGCAAAAAGATCGTTTGATACCAAGTGCACGTAAGGAATTATTTTAGATTTCTTTTATTATTTGAGTCAATATAGTTACTCCCTCTACTGATAAATACTGGAAATGTTTAACGCACAGTCTAACGTGTGGCCTTAATGCTACTTTTTGCTACTTATTCAGAATTTATCACCACCATTTATATTTTTTCTCTTTCTTATTATAATTTATTGTGTTGCGTGAGCTACTGTGTCCAAATAATTTCCCTTGAGGATCAATAAAGTTGTGTCTAAGTCTAACTAAAGCGTGAGGTCTAGCCAGTCAGCCATATTGGTGTTGTAGGATCGCTATATTCGTCATTCCAATTGTGAGGAAAAGCTGAATGTTGGGTACTAAAAAAGTTTCGAAGTGAAGTATATCATCATGACCCATTTTGAAAAAGTTAAAAGAGTAAAAACTAAAATAAATAATAGACTAGAAATATAGAATAAAAACGACTTTTCCACCGTTAATTCAATGTACAGCGCGCAATAAGAGCTTATATTTTATATTATATTGTGTTTAAGTCTAACTAAAGCGTGAGGTCTAGCCAGTCAGCCATATTGGTGTTGTAGTATCACTATAATAGTCATTCCAATTGTGAGGAAGGGCATCCGGGCTAAAGAAGCTACCAAATATGACCTTTTTTTTGCAGCGAGATGGTCAAAATCCAAAAGGAATCCACGTTATTTAAGCAATGTCCTCAAAAGATTTAAATGTTTCTAAAAGTATAGATAAAAAGATGGCTGCTTCTGTCCACAACATTTAATTACTTTTTTCCAGCCGGCACAATAATGATATTCCACAGTTTCATCCATTGTCTGGTGCTGGACTTTCTCCGACTATAGGGATAAAGCACATCTATAGCCCGGCCCCCGGTGACTCTCGGAAAGCTGTTTATGATCCATTCAGTCTACA